>JBBYHL010443085.1:0-17231 GCA_038381835.1 Adansonia madagascariensis
TTTATGCCATATCCATGCATCTTGTTATGATTAATCCATGTATGAATCCTTAGCCTAACATATTTCAAGCATATTTAAACATTAGCTTGCATCTTGTCATGAATCATTGTCATTTTTAGCGTCCTTAGCATTTTTTTGTCAAAATGCATAACAATTTCTTTGTCTAGATCATTGGTAAAGTTAGCATCCCCATTCATGTTATGTGCCATCCCCTTGTATGTTCATTGTCTTCTCTTTATCTAAATGCATGTTTGATGGCTATTAAAAACTGATTTTCAAAACCTCCCTAAGCTAAGCATGTTAACCTCAACTAATAAGGATTAGCATGAACTTAGCATTTTCCTTAAAGTTAGCAAAAAATCTTGGGGAAAATTAAGTTTTCTAGATCTGGAATCTTGGTTAAACGAGCTCAAAACTTCTGATTTTCCAACAAAAATGGCCTTGCACTTGTTCCCTAAATGTTCGTGCCTTGTTTTTGAGTTAAACCCTTGAGTGGTATGATCAACGGGCTGTTTCATAGTCCCAGATTACTCCGAGGCTATGCAAATGAGTTTGTGATGCTCATGCCACTCTTTCCCTTTAGCATGGATGTTCGGATGTCAATGACTCAAGTTTAAACCTGTAAACATAAAGAAAATAAGAAATATCACCTACTTGCTTTGTCCCTTACTGGCAGTATAACTGTTGCAAATTGAAAAAATCAGATTAAAATCCTAAATGATTTTTCATGAATGATTTGATTATTCTGAAAGTATGTCCAATTATATTTAAAACGAGGTCTTGTTCACCCTCAAATCAGTTCGGATGAAAGAGTTATGATTTTTCAAACCTAGACTGTCTGAAATCCCCAGAGTTAACAAAGTGCATTCTGGTTGGGCCCTTTAGACCCATTAAATGATTTTTCCAAATCCATCCAACATTTTTCCTAAAAAGTTAATGAAATTCCCTTTTTCAAAAGGTATTATTCACAATTTTTTGATACTAAATGAGTCTGGGGTGATTTTTCAAATTTTGACATGCCTTGTCCCTCGTATGCTCTGCTAGCAATGAAATTAATTTGAACTTGAAAATTTATTCCCTCGAAAAGTGACTTTTTGGGATATTGGGAATATTTTTAGATTGACCGTCGTCGAGTTACCTTTCTAACAGTATCTTGTCCACCATTTAAAGCCTTCAAACCAATTTAGAATAAATTTGAAAAGTGGAATCACGCGATACTGTCCCCTGTTCTCAATCATAGTGAAAATTAAGTTATTTCCCTAAATTTCATCTTGAGACATTCATATGTCTCTATATCACCCCAATCAGACTCGAGAACATGCTTCAATCTTCCATAAGCTCATATCAAGGTATGAACATATATATATTTTTGACATCTTTACCATCTTCATTCACAATAATTTCTTTTGCCAAAAATCGTCAAAATGCTCATCGGTCTTCTAAACACAAGGTTTTGTTAACTTAATTTTTCCAACTCAACTTCTTTAAAGGAGTGTCAGATATGCCACTTTCAGGGATACTCCAATCCCAACCTTCAAGGGGACACTCTAACTCTGCTCTTCAAATTTGTCAAAATCTAAAAAAAACTTTATTTGTCAAAATATTTGTCATCTATGAGGATACTCCAACCTTGACTTTCTGAGGGGATACTCCAACCCCGTTTTTTAAAATTGCCAACCTTAAAAAAAAAAATCTTCCTTTGTCAAAATTATTCATCATCCAAGGGGATACTCCAACCTCATCTTTTTAAGGGGATACTCCAACCTTGTCTTTCAACTACAATTAAATTTTTTTCCTTCTCGGATTTTCATGAATGTGTCGAACGAACCTCATTTAATCAAGAAATCTAGATGCATCTCAAAAATTGTTGATTCGATTATTCCCAGATAATCGATGCCAATTGCGAGATAAATTTCAATAGTCCATCTCTTTTCTTTATCATTACATTGAATGATCCATGTTATGTTACTTTATTTATTGCCTAACTAACATGATTTCTTTGTGATGATTATTTGCATTCATGTTTTTCAATCATTTTAAATAAAACTAAGGGTAATATTCCACGTGGGTATCTCTCCAGTGCCTAAAGTGGAATATTCCATTTTTAAAGTAAAATCCAGAGGTTATTTTTATTGAAAATCTCTATATTCCCCATCTCTTCAGGGCATATATGAGATTAAATCTTTTTCATCAAAACTTGGATTTGTATTCCTATAAGATTCATGCATTAAAAGAGGATTACATTAAAATAGTGATGAGGTAAGATCGAAAGAATCGAAACCAAGATAAGACATAGCTAGTAAGGTACCGATTTCAGGCATCGCGAAAAGGTTCGTACCTCATCGTGCATAATCAACTCTCAAACCCAAATGACAAATCTTTATACTACGTAAACCATGGGATCGATGTTTTAAGTTTCATAACTCAAAACATAGGTTTCAATAGGCATTTGATCATGCCTAGCCTAAAATGATCGATGGCAACTCCAAGTATTAGCCATTTCGTGATGGTCATCCGAGACCAATAAGATGAACGATTCATTTTATAGCTTCCCTTACTGTGTCATAAGTTGAGAACTGTACTTTTTCATTCTCATCACGTTGCAAAGGAAAAGTCTCGGTCAAGAAGACACTCCCAAGTCAAAAAATTATTTTAAGTTGTACGCACCCATAGATTCCAATAGTCCATCCATTTTCTTTGTCATTGCATTGAATGATCCATATTATGTTACTCCGTTTGTTGTCTTACTAACGTGATTTCTTTGTGATGATTATTTGCATTCATGTTTTCTAATCATTTCAAGTAAAACTAAGGGCAATATTCCACATGGGTATCTCTGTAGTGCCTAAAGTGGAATATTCCATTTTTCAACGTAAAATCTAGAGGTCATTTTTATTGAAAATCTCTATATTCCCCATCTCTCCAGGGCGAATATGAGATTAAATCTTTTTCATAAAAACTTGGATTTGTATTTATATAAGATTCATGCATTAAAAAGGGTTATATCGAAATAATGACGAGTTGATCGAAAGAATCAAAATTGAGATAAGACATAACTAGTAAGGTACCGATTTCAGGCATCGCGAAGAGGTAGGTAGCTCATCACATGTAACCAACTCCCGAACCCAATGATGAATCTTTGTTCTATGTAGACCACGGGATTGATGTTTTAAGTTTCGTAACTCAAAACATAGGTTTCAATAGGCATTTTGTCATGCCTAGCCTGAAATGATCAGTGGTGACTTCAAGCGTTGGCTATTTTGTGATGGTCATCCGAGACAATAAGATAAGTGATTTATCTTATGGTCTTCCTCACTATGTCATAAGTTGAGAATCTATACTTTCTCATTCTCATCACGTTGCGAAGGGAAAATCTCGATCATGAAGATATTCCCAAGTTAGAAAAATATTTTAAGTTGTATGCACCCATAGATCCGGGAGAATCCACCCCGGGGTACATTGCGATAGCTTGGCGACTCCGCTGAGGATATGATAGAGTTAGGCCAATAACTAGCCGTGTCTTACTAGGTTCCTAATTTTTTTTTTATCTTTAGTCATTATTTAACTATAACCCTTTTTTGTTTTGTCAACTAAACTTTTGTTTGGCGTGATTGTCAAGATTGTCTTATTTTCGAATAATCATCAGTTTAATAAAAATGGTAATAGAGGAGTAATCAAAAAGGTTTGATTGCTTCTCCATCACACACTGTGCACTTACATATGCATTAGAGTCTTGTCGAACACCATGGCGAGGTTATAACCCAATCATTAGGAGGAAGTAAGTTATCCGCCTTCGTAAGTAACCCTCTGCATCCCAGATGTAAATTACCTATGTCTCTCGTGAGTAACCCTTCACATTTGGCTAGGGAAATACATCCACTGGATCAAACCTTTCTGCCAAACCTGTGATTAGCCTAGGATCAAGGTGCCAGATGAAAGAATGATTCGGACACCTATTTAGGCATCAATCTAAACCATATATAGTGAGCCTTATAAGCTAAACTATGTCAAACCATACCAAAACGCTGCTAGAATACCTAGAGAATAGGGTCACTTGAGGAAACATTCTTAACCTTTACTCTTAATTACCATAATTATGTAGGTGACATTGAGTATACAATTGTCACTCGCATTTGCATTTTTATCATTTATCAAGGCATGCCATCGTGCTGCCCAAACGACGACTAATCTTTGTCTAAATATGTGACAGTGAGCGAAAACCATCGTTCGAAAGGTCTTTGCTATAAGCCATTATGCGGTCCGAGTCACAGCTTAACGTTCATTCGCATTAGTGGTGATAAATAAATATTACTACTGGTCAGTTTTTTTCCATCAAGATAAGATATTACATCACCTCATAAAAGGTAGATCGCATCCTAACATATTGAAATCCTACCCGTTTCTCCTCTCACCACCTTGGTTGAGATAAACTATGAATATTTTGTTCTGATGTTCTTAAATTCTTCATTTCCTTACATTTGCCTCTAATATGTTCCACTAACTTATTTTCCCTTTGTTTGTATTTTGGTGCATGCATCATTTCATCATAACTATCATGACTATCATCATTTTGGGATAATTATTCTGGTTCGGTGTTCAACAAGGGGCATCATTTATGGAGCAATACTTTATCTCCACTATCGAGTCCTTAGAAAATGTTAGAACATGGTCAGAAGATAGCCAACATCAAGTCAGGACATCTTAAAGCTTGACTACATCTTAGAAATGCATGAAGAGGTCAAGATCAATTTTCATCAGAATGATTGTCGGGAATTGAAGCACATTTGTGATAGTTGGGATAACAACAAGAAAGAAACCTTCACTAAAAAGTACGAGGATATAGCTCTTTTACTTTGAGTTTAGTTGGATGATGGCTTGCTACGAGCAATGGCATAGTTCTAGAATCTGGCCTACCAATGTTTCACCTTCAACCAATAAGATTTAGTCCCTACCATTAATGAATACACAGCTGTGCTCAACATAGAAAGGGCTAAGTTTGACCGAATTTATCGCAAAGCGCTAACACCTCATCCATTCAAGAAAAGGTTGAGGCAAGTTCTTAGAGCCACAAAAGCATGGGTTGATAGTCACATCAAGGTACAAAAGAGCAACGAATGCATTTCTTGGGCCAGTTTGAAAGAGGCCATGGTAAATCTTTCTGATCAAAAGAAAGCTGAAGATGTCTACATTTTGGCAATTTATGGGCTTGTTATATTCCTGAAGACTTTAGGTTATGTAGAGGTGGTAGCCACAGATTTTTTTTCTCGCCTATGTTGCAACATCAACCCTGCTTCCACCATCATCGCCGAAACCATCCGAGCCCTTAGTTTTTGTAAAAGAACGAGAATAGGAAGGTTTATCAGGTGTGCCCCATTGCTCCAGATATGGCTCCTAGGTCATTTCTATGTGAGGGAGGAAAGAACTAAACAAAATTTCTTTTTCAAGATCAGTCCTCTTTACATGGCATTAGAGAAAGAATGTCATCAAGATAAGACAGAAAAGCATTGGGTTGAGGAATTATGAAACATCAAGGAGAGCCCCATGGGTGTTCCCTCAATCGATTGTGTACAGATGTGGAGACGACACTTGTGTATCGCTCCTGGGGTTATGGGGAAATACCAGTTATGCTCCTCTATTGGTATTGCATCAGTACCAGTGCTAGTAATTCATATCGTTCTTTGAAGACTTGAGGCATTGAGATTTTGAATACGGAGAGCCCAATTATAAAGCAAAAGTCCACTTAGCTTTCCAAGCTTGGAAAAAAGTCCATTGTATAGAAAGATACTAGAGAGGAAGCCTTACCACGCCTGGATAGAATAATTGAGACTCCACCGTATCAATGATCCATTGCCACCACCCAACTCTGGGATACTGCAAATCCTAATAAAGGAACTACCTTTTGAGATTAAGCTACTTAAGAAGGAGTTCGAGCGAGAAAAGGCATCCTTTGCCACATAAATCTCTCAACTTAAGGAGGAAAAGGGCCAACTAGAGATGGATATCTATCTTAGGAGCGGTGAAATGGATTGAGTCATTAAAGAAAAAGGATCACTTCAAAAATAACCAAGGATTACGTGACACTTCAAAAAGCTAAAAAGTCTCAATGTATTGGTAAGACATCAATCGAATGGGAAGCGAAAGTTGCCATTCTCAATCGCAAGCTGAATTAGCAAAAGGAAGAAGTCAGAACCAGCAAAGAAAAGTTTATGAGGGCATGTGCTCTTGCTTCCACCTACCAACATAGGAATCAATGACTCAAGGCCCAAATGCGAGATGCGAGAGTCGTCAGAGTTGAAAATGAAGACTTCACTCACAAAATCCAAAAGTTAGAACAGTCTCTTCAGGATCATTAGGGTCATATCAATAAACTAATAAGGGCTTTAGAGCAACGTGAACTAGATTGGAAAGCGATAGTCGACCAAACATGCCTGAACTACAAAGAACAACATCAGCACCTCACTAAACAAGTTCAGATGGCTCAACGAGAGGCAAATGACATCATTGAAGTAGCTCAGTTCATAAAGCAAGACATTGTACCTGTTGGGGATCGTGAGCAATAACTTTTGGGCCTCCTTGATCATGTGATTACACAATGTAATCGCGTTAGATACTTTTAGATGTAACCATGTTGTAAAAGAAAAAACCCTTTTATGACTCTATGAATGATGTTATTGTCGAAGCTGTTCCAAGAATCAATTGTCTCCAATGCATATGCATATTTAATTTCACCATTTTTCATTACACATGCATCAATCATTCATTGCATCATAAATGCTCATCAATAAATACATTTTTAAATAAAAGTTTAATACAGGAATTAGGCCATAAAAGTGCAAGGGATTCTGAGATAATTAGAAACACGGAACCTTACATCATGCACTGCTATAACACATGATGTTGTAAGCAAATCATGAAGCTCGTATTGAGCGGCTTGAGCTAGCAGGACCAGATGCTTCATCAGCAAAGCAAAATGCAAACTCAGATGGCGAGACTTATAGAACTAATGACAGCCTCTACGAAAGAAAAAAGGGCAAGCCAACACTGCTGAAACAAGGAATGATCCTCCTAACATTGAAAGTCCCCCTGCCAATAATCCAGAACCCGCCCAAGGGGAAATTAGATAAGAACAATGACCCGCTTCTCCACCTGCTGCTCAGGCTCTGCTAGTCATCTACCAAAATCCCATTGTAGTAGGTCAATTCATTCCTAGTACTCAAGGGGTGAGCCCTTGACCATAAGGAACCAAAGAAAATAGAAGGTCAAAAGTCCACCTAGACTACGAAAGAAGTGAGCAAATTCTAGCTACTGGAAAACACCTCTAAGCTATCGAGGGGAGTGACAAGTTCAGAGCTCTTGACGCGTAATCGCTGTCTTTGGTGTCCAACCTTATCATTCCCCCAAAGTTTAAAGTCCTAGAGTTTGAAAAGTTTAATGGAACCACTGATTCTTCTATCTATGTCTGAATGTACTTATGAAAGATGGTCGAGTATGAGAAAGATTAAAAGCTCCTCATCCATTGCTTCCAGCACAGCCTTCTTAGGACAACAGCCCAGTGGTATATCGAGCTAAACAATGTGAAAATTCAATCATGGGTGACTTGGCTAAGGTATTTCCAAATCAATACCAGCACATATCGGACTAGGTGTCGGATCAACTTTGTCTAATGAATTTCGAGAAGAGATCCATTGAAAGTTTAAAACAATATGCCCATTGAAAGAAGAAGCAGCCCTAGTCCAGCCTCCCTTTACAAAAAAAAGAGATAACAGTCACTTTCGTTCACACTTTACGTGCTCTTTATTACGAGAAGCTCGTAGGGAATGCCACCAAGAAATTTGTAGACTTGGTTCTCTTCAGAGAAATGATCGATGTTGCTATTAAGAGTGGTAGAATGTCTACTGAGAAAACAACTAGATCGAGTAAGAAGCCCATTGCCGGTAAAAAGAAGGAAGGAGAGGCCAATGCCATAAACTATGCTAGCTCGTCTTAGCCGAGACAGCGTCAAGCACCTAACCCTTGCTACTCAAGCATGCCACATTCTTACCTCATCATAATATCCTCACAGCCAATTTATGCTACAACTTATAACCTATTATTTATAATCCCATCAGACCCACCACTAAGTTACTCTTCGCAAGTCCACCAAATACCCATCGAACAACTAATAATGTACCTAGCAATTGAGGTATGAATCAATAAAGGCAACAATTTGATCCCATTCCTATGACCTATAAGAGCTTTACCAAACTTTGCTCCAAAATTACTTAGTGATTCCGATCTATCCTAGAAAAAAGTTACCATATATACAATGGTACACCCTAACACCTACTGTGAATACTACGCTGGGGTCGTAGGGCATGACATCAAGAACTGCATATTTTTCAAGTGAAATGTGCAAAATCTGATTAACTCAGAAGTTTTATAGTTTAGGATAAGCCTGGGACCAAATATTGCTGCCAATCCTTTACCAAACCACACAGACCTAGCTACAAACATGATAAGAACAAATATGAAGTCAAGAAGCGTAGAAGAAGTAAGGATAACAATGGCCTTGGTCTAGCAGGCGTTGGTTTAAGCAAGATTGCTCAATGCAACCAAAATATTGGTGGACAATCCTGACAACTTCTGTGACTTTCACACTGTTGTAGGGCATACCCTACAAGTATGCAAGGAGTTTAGATCCATGGTTTAAAGAATGATGAATGAAGGCCAGATAAAATTCTATCATTAAATCACACCTATTATTGAATCTATCAATATGATAGGAAACGAAACCATGCAACCGCCTTACGGGAGAAATTGACCCCTCATTCTTTATGGCAAGTCAAGTCCTGAGGTCAATTTTTTTACACCTATACCAAAGTTAGTTGTTGAGGTACCTAAACCATTCCCAATAAAAGTAATGAAGTTGTGCCATGGAAGTACGAGAATCAGGTAGTGATGATGATCGGAGAACTAACTCCTGCAATTGCTGCAATAGAATTGTCAGGAGTTAGTCACCTAACTCGTAGTGGTAGGTGTTATGCTCCCTCAGCTCAAGAAAAATAGAAGGTTGATGCATCTCCAAGCACCAGTACCACTCAGGCCCAAGTAAAACATTTTGAGCCCAAGAAAGTTAAGGAAGCAGTAAGTGAAAGAGAAGTCCCAGAGTTTCTCAAGTTCATCAAGCACAGTGAATACTGCATTGTAGACCAGTTAAGCAAACAACCCGCAAAGATTTCTATGCTATCTCTTCTTGTTAATTTAGAGGTTCACCAAAATGTAATGCTAAAAGTGTTGAACGAAGCATATGTGCCACCAGACATCTTCGTGGACAAATTGGATTGGCTAGTGAACAACATCATGGTCGATAATTACTTCACCGATGATGAGATCCCACTCAGAGGTAGGGGTAGTTATAAAGCTTTGCATATCACTAGCAATTACAAGGGGCACATTTTGCCCAAAGTATTCATAGATAATGGGTCAGCCCTTAATGTCATACCTATGACTACATTAAGTAAACTCCCTATCGATCAGTCCAACATCAAGAGTAGCCACACCATAGTCTAAGCTTTTGATGGAACATGTTGCGAAGTAATAAGAAATATCACAATCCAGCTCCAGATAGGCCTATGCACATATGAAGTGGACTTTCAAGTTATAAATATTAATCCTTCTTACAACTGCCTATTAGGAAGGCCATGGATACACTTCGCCAGAGCCGTCCCATCCTCTCTCCATCAAAAGCTCAAATTTATGATAGATAACAAAGTAGTCACCATTGGAGCTGAAAAAGAAAAGATCACTAATGCTTTCACTGAAGATTTCTACATAGAGCCTGATGAAGATGTACCAGATTCATCATTCCAATCTTTCGAGTTCATCAATACAACACTTATGGGAGAAGGATTACCAATAGTTGAACCCCACCTATCAAAAAGTACCCACTCTGGGTTTAACAATGATCGTTGGCAAAGGTTCCGTACTAGAAAAGGGCTTGGTAAGAATCTGCAATGGATGGCTTGAGCCCTACAGGTCACCATTCAAGCCAACAAAAGAGGCTTCAAGGCCAATGTGTACTCAAGGAAGCAGTAAGAAAAAGGATCTGCAGCCAGGAGACAACATGGTCATAGGGTTGAGAGGAGGAATCAAAGCCGATAATGTTCGTCTTTCAATAAGATATTTCATTTGAAAGGACGAATTGATCCAAGCCAACCAGAAGAGCAAAAGGCTAAAGATGTCTTGCTCATCTTAAACAAAGCACTTAACAACCTCTATTTCCAAAATACCGAGCCATAAAATTCGTGTACTTCCACTAAAACCTGATTTTGATGACAAGGTCATGACAGAAGTCCCTGCACTTTTCCTGTCCCTTTCATGTAACGTCAAGAAATGAAAACCTACTTGCCCTCACCCAAAAGCAGATAGGTGTCCAATGTAAGGGGCATCTTTTTATCAAATATTATTAATGAAATAACTTTTGCATATATCATTCCATATTGTGTACCACTTTTTAACCTTTTTATCTCCATTACTCTTTTGCCTTTATTTTTATCCAAATCCCTTGGTTTTGTGTGTACCTTTTACAATGTTTATTTCTTTACCCTTTCAGATGTCCTGACGACAGTGATATGGATGTGTCTAATGGGTTGCTGAAGATTAATTTCAAATAGTCAATTTGCACTAGTAAAGTTAATCCTGAAAAAGATTTCAAAGAGAGCACCAAATCTTTTATGATTAGTTGAGCAAGAAGAGAAGCATATCATGCCCCATAAAGACCCAATGGAAGTAATAAATCTAGGTACTCATGAGGATTGGAAGGAGGTTAAAATCAAAACCTCAATAAAGTCAAGGACTAGGACCAAGTTGATAGAATTACTCCAAGAATATCAGGATGTATTCGCTTGGTCATATCAAGACATGCCAGGACTGGACAATGATATAATAGTCCACAAGCTTCCCATCAAGCCCAAATGCAAATCGATCCGACAAAAGTTAAGGAGGATGAAGCCGAAAATGCTTTTCAAAATTAAAGATGAAGTTAAGAAATAGTTTGATGTAGGGTTTATTGAAGTAGCTAAATATCTAGAATAGGTTGCCGATATAGTCCCAGTCCTAAAGAAAGATGGCAAAATATGACTGTGTGCTGATTATCGGGATCTGAATCGAGCTAGTCCCAAGGATAACTTCCCGCTACCCCATATCGACACTTTGGTAGATAACATGGCTAAGAATTCTTTTTCCTCCTTCATGGATTGATTCTCAGGCTACAACCAGATCAAGATGGCACCCAAAGACATGGAGAAAATAACTTTTGTAACTGTGTGGGGGATATTTTGCTATAATGTCATGCCTTTCAGACTAAAAAATGCCAAGGCAACATATCAGCAAGCCATGGTAGCCCTGTTCCATGACATGATGCACAAAGAAATCGAAGTCTATGTTGATGATACGATTGCCTAGTCAAAGAAAAAGGATAACATGTTATAAACCATCAAAAACTTTTTGAATGGCTACGAAAATTTTAACTCAAATTAAATCCTACCAAATGCACCTTCAGAGTCATTTCGGGCAAGCTTCTAGGCTTTATTGTTAGTAAAAAAGGGATTGAAGTTGACCCAGACAAAGTTAAAGCCATTCAAGATATGCCACCACTTAAAACCCAAAAGAAAGTGAAAAACTTTTTGGGGAGACTGAACTACATTGCCAAACTCATATCCCAGCTCATGACAAATGTGACCCCATCTTTCAGCTCCTTCACAAATAAAATCTGAGAGAATGGAATGAGGCATGTCAAAAAGTTGATAAAGTCAAACATTATCTGTCAAGCCCGCTAGTGTTGGTACCGCTAGTGCCCAGTCGACCTTTAATCCTTTACTTGGCATTCTTTGACAAGTCTATAAATTGTATATTAGGGCAGCATGATAAGTCATGAAAAAAGGAATAAGCAATCTACTGCTTAAGCAAATAGTTCACAAAATGCAAGTGCAATTACTCTGCAATCGAGAAGTTATGCTATGCTTTAGTGTGGACAGCCAAGAGACTCAGGCAGTACATGTTGTATCACACCACATGGTTGATTACAAAGCTTCATCCTATCAAGCATCTATGCAAAGACCCTACACTATCAGGAAGGCTAACTAGATTGCAAGTCTTACTTTTTGAATATGACGTTGCCTAAGACAATCAAAAAGCCATTAAGGGCAGTGCGATAGCTGACTTTTTGGCAAGTCAAGCAACAGATGACTATGAACCCTTAAATTTTTTACTTCCCAGATGAAGATCTAATGTGCATTTCTGAAAATAAAGACAACTCCAACCAAGATCAATCCTGGAAGATGTATTTTGATGGAGCATCAAATGCTCTAGGACATGAAATTAGGGCAATATTGATGTCACCCGACGAGAGTTATTATCCATTCACAGCAAAGCTAAATTTTGACTGCATGAATAATATCATAAATATGAAGCTTGTGTCATAGGGCTTCAAGCAACCATTAAGAGGAATGTCAAGATATTATAGGTGTTCGGTGATTCGGCCCTAGTCATTTAACAATTAAAAGTGGAATGGCAAACTTGTGATGCCAAGCTAATGCAGTATAGGAAGCTGATAGTAGAGCTCAAGAAAGAATTTAATGATATTAGTTTTCGACACTTACCTCAAGAAGAAAACCAAATAGCTAATTCTTTGGCTACCTTGTCATCCATGTTTAAAGTCAACCAAGAATCAAACGTTGCTCCCATCTAGATGAGCATCTACACAATGCCAGTTCATTATCATAGCATTAAAAAAAAGAAAGATGGACTACCGTGGTACTATGACATCCTTATTACATCGAGGATCAGTAATATCCCAAACATGCAACCGAGCCTGATAAAAGGACTAGCAGAAGGCTAGCTATAGGATTTGTTCTCGATAGAAAAATCTTATAAAAAAAGAGTCACAATCAAGTACTGCTCTAATGCAGCAACACTCCTAAAGCCAAAAGGATCTTAAAGAAGTTCATGAAGGGATTTGTGGCTTACATGCTAATGGACATCGAATAGCTAAGTAAATCATGAGGGCAGGTTGTTACTGGTTGACCCTTAAGAGAGACTGCATCAATTACACTTGAAAATGCCATAAGTGTCAAATCTATGCAGATAAGATCAATGTCCCTCCAGCACCACTTTACGTCATGATGGCCCCTTGGCCTTTCTCTATGTGGGGCATGGATATGATCGGGCTGATCACCTCTAAAGCTTCTAATAGAATCATTTTATCTTAGTAACAATCGACTATTTCAACAAATAAGTAGAGGCTAGCTCATATGCTAATGTCATTAGATCGACTATCTATAGGTTTGTCAAGCGGGACATCATCTGTGGATATGGCCTCTAAACCAAATCATCACAGACAAGATAAGCAACCTAAATAATAAAATGAAGCAAGCAGTCTGCTTATAGTTCAAGATCCAGCATCATAATTCTGTCCTTTATCGCCCAAAGATGAATGGGGCAGCGAGGTGGCCAACAAAAACATCAAAAGAATAGTTGAAAAAATGGTCGAGACTTATAAAGACTAGCATAAGAAGCTATCCTTTGCACTTTATGCCTATCAGACCTCAGTTCGTACTTCTACGAGTGCTACCCCATTCTTCCTTATCTATGGGATAGAAGCTATATTGCCTATCGAAATAGAGATCTCTTCTCTCAGAGTCTTGATGGAAACCAAACTTGAAGAGGCTAAATGGGTTAAGAACAAATACGACTAGCTTAACCTCATTGAGAAAAAATGCCTGAAAGCCATCTGCCATGGTCAAATGTATCAAAGATGCATAATTCGAGCCCATGACAAAAAGATGCACTCATGACAATCTCACCCAGGCGAATTGGTATTGAAGAAAATCCTCTCAATTCATAAAGATGCATGGGGCAAGTGGACCCCTAATTGGAAGGACCGTATGTTGTGAAGCAAGTCTTTTCTAGAGGGACCCTAATCTTGTCAGAAATGGATGGCAATGTCTTGCCCAACCCAGTCAACTCAGATTCCATTAAGAAATATTACACATAGAGGGCAAAAACATGAAAAGACGTCCTTCAGAAAAAGAGAAAACAAAAAAACAAAAAAATAACAAAAAAGAGCAAAAAAAAAATAAGAAAAAAAACAAAAACAAAAAAAAAGAAAACAAAAAGGGCTCCAGATGGAAATCTGAAAAGGGCATCTGGGCAGCCAACCTGACTACAGTTGAAAACCTGCAAGGGCAACTTGATAAGATCAATTTTGATGAGGCATAGACTGAGATCACTTATAGAGCAAAGCAAAGCAATCCTAGGGATCTTTGAAGATCAGCTTATACTAGTCACATTTATTATTCGAGAAAGATCTTAAAAAGCACCTAAAGAACATCCATGTCATGATCGTCAGAGGTATCTTTTGCCTAAAAGATCATCCTTCTAGCTAGCCTATCATTTGTTTATCAACAGATATATTAAGTTATGTCTCTTTGTTGTCATGAATAAATATTGCCTTATTTCTTTTAACCCCTGTACAATTCACATTGCACTTGCTAATTAGTTGATAATATTTGATAATCAACTGAAATATGCATCAAGACATCTTGATATTACATCAAAAGGAAAAGAAAAGCACAGGGAACTTTGCTTATGCCCTGATTGTCAAGATCATGAATTTCTTGCATCTAAACACCCATTCTGCATGACCCTATGCCAAACCATTCCTTGCTTTCACAAGTCGCATCTCAAGAAAAAACCATTTTAAGGTAACCAAAAATTAACCCATACATTCTATTAGAATCCTATCGAAACTAGAGACATCAACCTAATTAGTCGAATAGTCTCTAAATTATTGACAATGCCTTCCAATTGTTAAGAAAATGATTGAGTCTCCCGAATCGAGAAATGCAACAATCTAAATTCTTGAGAATAGATTTTTGGTCATATCTCCAGTAGAGCCGAGATAACCTATAATCCCCAATAGGATTAGGAAAATTCCCATCCATAGTTGCAACAAAGATGAATCGCCATCCCTATAAGAGTCTGAATGATGTATAAGAAAAACTACGACTATCTCCTGTATTAGACTTTACATCATGCACTCATGATAGCATTCCATATCATGTATTCACATTACCATCATGCATCATCATTTTTAGAATATCATTTCAAGCCAAGTTTACTGAACCTCTAAGGAATTCTTGGTAAAAACTCTAAGCTTCACAAACCAAGTGTCATTTAGGTAAGGTCCTTTTCTTCTCATCACCTCATGTCAAAACCCTTTTTATCAAGCAACTACTGTCAAAGTGCCAGTGTCAAGAAATTATTGTCTAAAAATTATCGTTAAAAACTTTTTTTGAGAACATTCATCATAAGCTTTGTTAAGAATTTTGTCAAGAACTAGTGCCAAAACCCTTTCATTAGGAAATTTTATCATGAACTTCTGTTAAGAAAAACTTGTTTTAGAAGTTTTATCAAAAACTTTGTCGGCACCTCTTCAAAGCCTACAAGTAGGTGGCATTTTTTCAAAGCCTAAAGTCAGTGGCATCCTATTGAAAGCCCACAAGTCAGTGGCAACTTTTTAGAGCCCATAAGTCAGTGGCACCTTTTTCAAAGCCCACAAGTCAATGGCACCCTTTTCAAAACCCATAAGTCAGTGGCACCTTTTAAGCCCATAAGTTAGTGGCACTCTTTTCAAAGCCCACAAGTTAGTGGCACATTTTCAAAGCCTATGAGTAAGTGGCACCCTTTTCACAGCCCACAGTTAGTGGCACCTTTTTAAAGCCCGTAAGTTAGTGGCACCTTTTTAAAGCCCACAAGTCAGTGGCACTCTTCTCAAAGTGTATAAGTTAGTGGCACATTTTCAAAGCCTTTAAATCAATGGCATCTTTCCAAAAGCCCATAAGTTAATGGCACTATTTCAAAGCCCATAAGTCAATGGCACCTATTTTAAAGCCTATAAGTTAGTGGCACCCATTTCAAAACCCATAAGTTAATAGCACCTTTTCAAAGCTCTGAAGTTAGTGGCACTTTTTCAAAGCCCACATAAGCTGGTGGCAGCCAAGTTTGAGCCAAAGCCTACACAAGTTGGTGGCACCAAAGTCTAAGCCAAAGCTCGCATAAGCTGGCGGCACTCAAATTAAAGCCCACACAAGCAGGTACCACCCAAGTTTAAAATAAAGTTTGCATAAGCTAGTAGCACCTACATAAAAAATCCATCTTACTCTGCACCTGCCTAAGAGGGTCAAACCTTAGAAAACCTAACACCCTAGTAGGAGGACAAACCCTACAAAATTCATTAAACCTCTATCTGGATCGTTGCTAATACACTGCACTTATCATAGCGAAGTATTAATTATAATTTATTTCTTTGTAGGTGTTATGGGGAGTGTCATTCCACCCTGGGCAAATAGTGTCTATTTGTTTTTGCCCTGTTCCTGATCCTTAGCAATGCTCAAAGAGAGGCAGCTGTAGACACTTTATTTTGTTTAGGCTATTTTTTTAGTACCCTAGGGCATGGACGCGAGAGGGAAAAAGTATTTTAAGGAGGTCAAGAAGGCCTATGGATCATATCGAAGGTAAATGCAAAGATGTGGCATCAAAGGATGTAGTTCAAGGTGTCCAGGGATAAAAGATATGAGAAAATTCATAATTTTGCTTGGATGTATCGATGCATGGTTCTCGTGTATTGATACAATACTTCAATATGCCAAAAATTTGAAATGTCCCTATTTGTATTGATACAACATGTAAATGTATCGATACAAGAGCTCATGTATCGATACTAGGCCATGCCAAGACCAAAATGTGCATTTTGTAAAGAAATGTATCGATACATATCAATATGTATCGATACAATGGTTCATAGTGTTGATACAATGGTTCATAGCATCGATACAATGATCATTGTATTGAGATAATGTTCATTGTATTGATACACTGAAGGTTTTTGGACCAAATGTATCAATACATTCTACAATGCATCGATACATACAAGCATTTTCCATAATTCGGGCATTTTGACTTGTCCACCATTGATCAAAAAGCAATTTTAACTCGTTTCTTTACATAAAAAAAGATCAAAACAAATATCAGATTACGAATTTAGAGTTTTGAATTAATCAAAACAATTTTTAAAGTCTAAATTAGATAAAAAATGTGAATGTCACATGATCACCTTACTCCTCCCTAGTTTGTTAACCAAGATCACCATCAGCCACCCTATTTGCTAGAAAATCATTTTAGCATTTAAACCA
>JBBYHL010443105.1:0-11095 GCA_038381835.1 Adansonia madagascariensis
ACAACTTTTATTACATATTATCATAATTTATGTAAATAAATAATGTATATATATAATTGTAATAAAAATATGTAATACACGTTTATATTATCAATTATATAATAATCTATATAAAAAATTTATAACCGGTTTTACAGGTTATAGGTCAAACCTTACCATAACCTTATTTTAAAAACCTTACCCTAGAACTCCCCATAATCTCATGATTTTCCTTTTTAATTTCTTTTTTTTTTTTATTTTTTACATAATTCTATTTTAATATTTTTAAAATTATTTATTGTAAAAATTTTAATTTCTATTTTTTTTTTCAAAAATAAATATTAAATGTTCGTTTGTTAAATATTTTAGTTAAATATTTTAATTAATTCATATTTATTTATTCATGTATTTTATTTATTGTATTTTATTCAATGTATTTTATTTCTTGCATTTTATTCATGCATTTCATTTATTTATTTTATTTATCCATATTTACATAGATCATTTTATGAATTGTTTACTTTATTTACTTATTTTATTTATATTCTCATTACTTATTATTTGTTCTTTTATTTAATATGTTTTATAATTAAAATTGGAACTTTCCAACAATGAAAGGTGATAGAATTTCTAGGGGTCTAATCCGAATGATGAAAAACTAACCTAAAAATTTTCTAATACCCAAAGCTTTTTTATTTTAATTTTTAAAAACTAAATTTACCAATATTTAAATTAAAAATAAATTCTTTATTAGATGACATGAATGTCCTATCTTTTCACAAAATACTAAATCCAACGATGGAGCCTTTTCGTTTGAACGGATGATTTCTATTGAAGGATCTTGAGCTGAGGTGGTTTTATAGAATTACCCTAAAATATTGCAATGACATTTTGTTTACAAATATTTGTATAGATGTAGATGTTGACTTTGGATCATCCCCAATCGGATTAAATAAGAATAAATTTAATAAAATTAAATTATTTAAATGCTAAGGGGCATAAAATCAAACATACTGAGTTCCACTAAAAGACCAACTTGTGAGTTTTAACTAATCAACCTATTAAAAATAAGGAAAAACAAAAATCATACCTTAAACCAAGGGATTAACGAAACCTTAAATATAACTGTGACATAACAAAATATATGGACATTACATGAATACACGAATTGATAAGTCTACTCTCGGTTAGATTTGAACTCTGCTTGTTTTTGTGTACCAAGCCTAATTGTTGCAAACCAAAGTCGTCTAGTTGTATGACCTCAAATATTAATCCACATGGGGTGACTCAGGAAACCTTCACTAAGTTAGGGATCATGTTTAGTCGAGATTTGTGCAAATGGCATAGGTTTCATAAACCTTCCCTTGAATGAATATCTTTGTCATGCTAAAACTATGAGGAAAAATGATTTTTCCATCAGAAAAAGTAGGTTACAACAAAGGCAAAATCAAGAAACAAATCCCATACAAGGGATGGTAAAATATGATGATTAAATAACTAGGTTTAGTGTAGCCAAATATTTTGGTTAAATAGCACTTAGACCCCTAGACTTAATTGAATTATTCAATTAATTCCCTAAAAGATCAATATCTCTACAATTTAATCCAATCTCATTTTAATTCCAGAGAATAACCTTTATATGTTTGACCCGTCAACCGCCTAACATGTTAGCAATAAATGTAAATTAATTTGGTTAAAAATATTTACATTTATAGACCATGAGTGGCATTTAGCAGTATATCATGGTCACCCAAATGCTAGGAGAGGCAATGTGGTTTGATAAGTCTTTCAATGTATAATATGTCAATGTAGTTCGATCCTTCATTATATGTCTTGGAGAAGGCAAGAGCATGGTGTAGTGTCCACTCTTAGCCATTTCCGTATTAGTCCTACAACTTCTATGTATTAACTCCACAATTAGTATCAACTTGGCCGAAGACTTCAAAGTTAACATGGGTCAAAAATGAATGAGATATGTCCCTTTATATCACTTGGGGTGATGAATCCTTTTTGGTCCAATTATCCACCTTCAGTATGCTTTAAGTCATACCCAAAACCAACCTACCATTGGCATCAATCTTTGTGGACCTGTTTGTTATGATCTCTAATTATGAGAATCTATATATAAGATGATTTAGTGTCACAAGTCTAATGATTACTTACACTATTGACACATGAACGTATTTCGATAGACTTTTTAGTGAAATACTAAATGAAACTCTAATAGTAGGTCATGTTCAGTTAACTTGTTACCATAAAAACACCCATATGTTATCCCCAAGTATCATTATACTTTAACTTGTGAGATCAATTGCATGAATCACATGTATTAAAGCTTAACATATGCCAATCTTTATGCATTATCAAAACCCCATCGTAACGATATCATGACTAGGAATAGTTTTAGAACATGACTTTAATGCATAAGGATCTGACAATTGTAACTCTTTACAATTCCTTTGCAAGACCAATGTGTTTTATAGGCTTTATCTTCATAAACCATTAATAACAACTATAGTGGAAATTATGGTTAAAGAAATATCTTATTTATATTAAATAAAATCTAATGTATGTTACATAAAAAAAACTAAAAGGTAGCATGCTACAAGTAAATCTGATTGGCTTGCAGGGCTTACACAAACAATAGAGTATTGAGTGGAGAAGTGAAAAAATGCCTTTTGTGTGATATGGAAGTGGAAACTATAGAGCACCTATTTTTACATTGCATGATAACTTGGATCATCTGGACCTCAGTTTACCTTTGGTGGGACTTTTCTTTTGTCTCGCTTAAGTCCTTCTTTGATTAGTTTAAATAGTGGTTGGAAGGCAAACTAGCCTCGATCACTGTAGATGTTTAGTTCATGACTTTTGTAGTTGTGACTTTGGTCTGGTGGTTATGGCATAAAAAAATAGTTTTTCAGGACTGTAAAGTTGAAGTCTTATCCATTTTGTTCTTTTCATAACGTGCCTAGGCACAACTCAAATCGCTTGGGTAAAGCATGTGACTAAAAAGTAATGTCTTTAGGTTATCCTTTGATTGAGGTTTGAATCAAACGATAGTAAAGGGAAAGACCGTTGAATGAATCACTCATCTACCCAGTCTTGGATGGCCACCATGAATTGGCCGTAGACTTAGAGTCACTACTGATCATTTAGGCCAAGCTTGATTAGATGCCTATTGAAACTAATGTTCTGAGTTACAAAACTCAAAACATTGATTCCAAAGTCTACAAGGTCTAGAGATTTATTGGTTGGGTTCAGGAGTTGTTTACGCATAGGGAAGGATCAACACCCCCACAATACCCAAAATCAATACCCACTAGCCATGTTTTATGTTGGTTTCAATTTTTTTGTTCTGGACTTGTCATTATTTTGGTATAATCCTCTTTTAATGCATGTATTTTTATATGAAAATTGTAAACCCAAGTTTTAAGGAAAAAAATTAAGTCACGTAAGCACCTCGGAGATATGAGGAACATAAGGATTTTTTTTATGAAAATGATCTTTGGATTTAATTTTGAAAATAAAATAGTTCGTATAAGAACTGGAGAGATACTGACATGGAACATTATTTTATAATTTTCAAAAATGATTTTGAAATACAAATGCATAATAGACATCATAAATGGAAACGTATTAGTAAGATGACAAAGAATATAATAGTATTGCATGAAAAATAAACACACAAAAGCATTAAAAGGGAGGATGATCAGAATGTATCTCATAATTGTCTTTAATCTATGAGGAACAACTAAAATGACAATTTTGAGACACATTTGGACTCGGTGGTCGCTTAAGGTGTGAAAAAGAAGGTTTTGATTAAAAGGCCCGGGAAGTTCAAAAGAGAGAAATTTAATTTTTTTGAGTGAAAAGCAAGGTTTGGGTATTCCCTTGGATGGATGTGGTTAGAGTATCCCTAATGGTGAAAATTTTAGTGATTTTTGAAATTTGAATGATGTTTGTAAAAGTGGAGTTAGAGTATCCTCTTAGAGAATTTGGTTAGGGTAACAATGTTGGAGTATCCCACAAATGAAAATTTTAGAAATTTTTTTTTAAAGAAGGAATTTTTTAAAATTAAATATGTATTTTAAAATTAAAATTGGTGATTTAACTAAAAAATGAAATTGAATTTTTAGCCTTGATTCGAACCTCATGGGACTTATTTTGTGACACTTGATTTATGGGAAATTAAGCAAATGCATTTCCAAACATTCAAACTATAGACACATAATTGTGTCCCAGCCCTATTTCCTTGTCAGTTAAAAAAATCCAAGACACAAAATTAGGCACTTGTCCTGGTGGAGGTAAATTTTCATCAGGAGGAATGTATATTTTCAAAACTTATTTAATTATGCTTAAATGACCATAGGTTCACTTGACAAAATTAGCACCATTTTAAGAATTGTACATAACAAATATCAAATAAAAAGGACAAGTATCAAGGTAAAATAATTAACTTTTAACTTTATACTTGTGAAATTTTAAAATTTGTTTCTGCAAATGTTATCATGATCAAATTTTTCATTTTTAAAAATTTTTTGAGAATTTTTTGTTAAATTTAGGAAGTCGACTATTATATATTTTTAGTGATAACAACGTGGTATTTATACTAATATGCACTCCAAAAAATCATAAATATTCTAGAAAAAAGTTCATATTGGCATTTTTTTACCACGAGATATCAAGTTGGCAATTTTGCTACTTATTTTTGAATTTTTCACCGTGTCGCGAGTATTTTGCTCATGAATTTTTTGGTAAAGACTTATTTCGGATATCAGATTTTGATCTTTACCATTTTGTAAATTAATATTTTGAATATTTAATTCATTTTATATAAGTTTTAATGTAATTTTTTAAAATTTTTCTAATTCTAAAATACGAGCTTTCCTTCATTTGTAAAATTTTTTTGGTGGAATTTCTTGATTTAAACTTTAAAATTCTTTAAATATTTCTATTTAACCCCTACTAAATCAGTTTTTCAAATTTCATTTCATTTTATGAGTTTTGCATTTTTTAGAATTTTTTCTGTTTTTGAAATAAGGAGCTTTCTATTCGTAATTTTTTCAGGGGTTTTTTGAATTTATAATTTTTAAAATTTTTTAAATATTATTATTTATTTTGTATTAAATCAGTTTTAAAATATTTATTTTATTTTACAAGTTTTGCATTTTCTTTCATAATTTTTCTATTTTTGAGACACGAAGTTTTCTACTTCATAAATTTTTCTAGTAGGATTTTTAGTTTATAATTTTCAAAATTCTTTAAATATCATTATTTAAATCATATTAAATTAGTTTTGAAAATTTTAATTTATTTTATGAGTTTTTGCACTCTTTCACATATAATAATTTTTCCTGATAGAGGTTTTTATGTGAAATTTTACGAGTTAGTTATTTTTAATAATTTTTTTGTATATAAATTTTTTTTATTATTAGATTAAATTAAATTGATCATATGAAATTTTATTTCAAATACATAATTTTTAATTTTTATAATTTATTCCTTCTAACTAATTTTTATAATATAATTTTATAGATTATAAAAATATCTTCCAAAATTCTCTAGACTTTGATGATGTCATGCATGACACCATCCACTAAAAGACAAATGCAATTAATTTAGGTCAAATCTAAATTAATAAAAATAAAAAAATTTAAAAGAAAATAAAATAAAAAAATTTGTAGAAGATGGTGGAAACTCCACCATTTTACCATCTTTCATCCCTTATAATTTAGGGTTTGATTTTTTCATTTAAAGCTTTTAGGATTTAGAGAAAAACACCAAAAAATACATAATTTTTCAAGTTTTTCTACGGTAATTTCGTGTAAATTTCTTTATTTTTCTTTATTTCTTGTTTGAAACTTCTCCAATGAGCCAAATGAATACTTGTGCTCATGAATTTTGATTCATGTTGAAAGGCCGAGTATGATGGCTATAATTGAAGTTTTTTATTTTGTTGTTTTACTTAATTTTCATTAGATATAATTTGATTTTCATTGAGATTATTTGTGTTGTGTTTGTCGATACATATATTGTTATTTTCATGTATATATGCTTATGTGATTTTTCTTAATATTTTCATGTTGTTGTATATTGATTTATTCATTATTTTTTATGTTTTTATGCTTATTCATGCTTAGCAAAAATTCTAACATGTATATATGTTAATATTTATGAAAATATGTGATGAAAAAAAATTTTTTTTGCTGAAAAAACTTTCTGGCTAAATCATATAGAGCTGATTTTGTGATGGTTTGATTTTATTTAGCTTACTTTGTAAATATAGAAATATTAGGGACTAAATTGCAAAAAATTTCAAAACATTTTCTTTGGCCATTTAAGTTTGGTCAAACTTTGTAGACAGCCTTAAAAGTGTTTTTATGTTTAGTTTAATATATTTGGATGTCTTTTATGGATTTTTTTTTACTATTTTTAGGCCGTTTTGTAATTTTAGAAAGTTTAAGGACTAATTTGTAAAATGTGAAAAAAATTGCTTTATGGCCATAAGTGTTTGGCCGAATAATTTTCATGATTTTTGGTGCGGTTTTTGTGATATGTCATGATATGTTTTATGTTAATTTATAATTTTCTATTATGTAAGGACTAAACTATAAAAATGAAAAATTTTGTTTTGAGGCCATCCATGCTTGGTCGATTGCTTGTATATATTTGTGAAAGTGTTTTCATGTTTATTTTGATATGTATGAATATGTTTTATGCATTTTCCACCATTTTATGGTTATATTATAATTTTAGAAAGTTTAGGGGCTTATTTGTAAAATTATAAAATTTTTGTTCTATGGCCATAGGTACTTGGCCAAATTTATTATATGATATTGGTATGTTTTCCATAATTTTTGTGATGAATTTTATGCTTAATTATGATTTTATTTTGTATAGGGACTATATTACAGAGTTAAAACATTTCAAGGACTATTTAGAAAAGCTTTGCATTTTAGGATTAATATGATATTTTTGACAATTCAAGAATATTTCTAACATTCCTATGGTTTTCCATAGGGTTTTAGAAATGATTAAAACCTTTCATATTCTTTCGATTCTCTGTTAGGGTACAAAATGCAATTTTGAAAAGTTCAGGGACCTATTAGTAATTTTTAAAATTTTTGGTTTATCTTGATATTTAAGTTACCCACTGAGGGTATAAATGTTATTTCTTATCATTTTCGAGTTCTCTAGGTTATTAGGATACTTATAAGTCAAAGGTAAACCTTAATAGTATTTTAGTAATTTTATTAGAATCGAGTCTTATGTGATCTCTAGGATACTTTTTGTCGAAGGTTTATAGTAGGAGTAGGTTCGTTTGTTCAAGATGTCATCCAACCTTTTAGGTTACCGAGATACGTATACATCAAAGGTACACCCTATGGGTGTTTTGGTAATTTTCCCTAAACTGAATCCTTTATAGTCACCAAGATATTTATATCTCGAAGGTGCATAATAGGGATAGGATCATCTTTTACACAGTCATTCAATCCTTTAGGCTTACCAGGATACCTAGATGTCGAAGGTAGACCTTAGAGACATTTTAATAATTTACATTAGAACCAAGTCCTATGTGATCACCAGGATACTTCTGTGTAGAAGTTGTCTAGTAGGAATAGGTTCATTTGTTTATATAATTATAGAATCCTTTAAGGTTTTCCAGATACGTGTATGTTAAAGGAACTCCTTAGGGATATTATATTAATTTACTTTTAGAATCAAGTCCTTTAGAGTCATTAGAATACTTTTAGGTCGAAGGTGTACTTTAGAGCACATGTTGATCAAATCAACCAAATTTGGATCCTTAGAGTCAAGTTTAGTACTTTTCGTCTAAACCAAGTCTTAGGATAATTTTTAATTTTTATAATAAAATTGAAATTTTTATAGATTAAGGCAATGTCTCTGATGTTAAATTAGTACATGGAATTTCTCCTATCATATGAGAGGGATTCTATGCATTATTTTAATAATGAGATATCTTTTTTAAAAATAAAAATTAAGATTTTTTTAATTTTGAAAAAATAAAACCTTTTGTATTCCACTGGCTCTCTAGAGAGCTATAAAAGATATATCTTTCATATTCCACCAGCTCTCTGATAGGATATAAAAGATATTTTGATTTTTTAAAATCTTTCATATTCCATGGGCTTTCTAGCGGGGTATGAGGAAGAATGATAAAAGCTTTTGTGCTCTTCTGGTTTTCCAAAAAGGTACAAAAGATATTTTGATTTCTAAAAGCATTAAAACTCAACTTTTTTGGAATATTAAATTTCTTTAATAAAATATTATAAATGAGAATTATAATTAAATATCAAATATTGAAATTGAATAAAAATTAGAATTTAAGTTGACATGTGATTAATAAGGTACCAATTACCAAGAATCACGAAAAAGTCGATACTTAATTGTGATTGTAATTGATTTTCGAACTCTTTCAAGCGATCTCTGGTATGAGTGCAAACCTCGGAGTTTATGTTTATGAGTTTTCTAATCTTTAAAATATAAACTGTGGTAGGTGTCCAATCTCATTTAGCCAAAATAAGATTGGTGGCAACTCCAAAATAAATGGTGTTTCATAACGACTATTTAGCGTTCAGTTGAGTGAGCAATTCATCTCGACAACTCAGTTCCTAGACACCAAAAAAACAAAGAATAATATTAATGATATGGCCACTAAAATAAAATAAAATAATGATATATATATATATATAAACAAGGAGTACATCTACCATTTTAAGTAGGGCTGGTTTCGATTCGTATCCAGGCCATGTTGCGACACAAATGTCTCAAAAAATTAGTTCAACAATTTAGTTTAATTTTTAAGTTAAAAATAGGGGACAATATCACATTGTTGCCTTTCCCAAATTTATTTATGGTTCATCCAAAGGCTTTAAAGGGTAACAAGGTACTGTTGAAAAGGTAACTTGAAGAGAATTAATATAAAAACATTTCAAAAATCCAAAAAAAAAAATCTTTTTTAGGTAAAATTAATTTTTGAAGTTGAGTTTGCTTCAGCATTTGCAGTAAGTACAAGGGAAAAAGTGTAATAGAATTTGAAATATTGCCCCAAACTCATTTAAAACTATTAAATTGCAAATGATACCTTTCAGGAAATGGAATTTCACAAACCTTTTAGGAAAATATTTTAAAAACCCAAAAAAATCATCTGGAGGGTTGAAATGGCATAAACAGAATGTAAATGTTGATTCCAAAGATTCCTGATAGAAAAGCTTCGTAAAATAATAATTCCCTCATTCGGAATGATCGAAGCTAAACGAGACATTACTGGAAAGGTAATTCCATGAGTTTTAAGGGAAAAATATTAAGAAACTCTAGAAAAATGTTTTACGGCTCAAAAATGATTTTTCAAGTTGTGACTATAATGTTGCTAGGGCAAACTAGGGGAACTTTTTCAATTTTTGATTTTTCTAGGACTAGGCTCAGTTATGGATATCTATATGTCCATAACAAAGAGTGTCAGTGATAGTGGCTTTGTAATCTAATTCGTACAATCCGGTAGTAGTTTGGGATGATGGAACAACCTATTAACCAAGTCACTGATAAGGGATTTTAGACCTCATAATCAAGGCACAAACATTTTAAAATATAAAAAGGCTATTTTTTTTTTAAAATAAAAATGTTTAAGCTTATTTAACTATGAAACTAGACATGGAAAGCATAATTTTTCCTCAAGATTGGAAGACCAATTAGTGAAAACATTAAATTCATGTTAATCTTTATTTACTGAAAGTAACATAAACTTAACTTGAGGAGGTTTAAGGGAAAAAATTAGATTTTTGCGACAAACATGTTATGAACTAAATGCATCTTACATGAAAATGAAATGAATAGAATATTTAAACAAAAAAATAGCATTTTGACATGAAACTAATGAAAACAAATATGAGAAAAATACTAACAAGATGCATGGAAATGCTAGCTTCATGAATGACATCAAGAATCATTCCGTGGAAGATGATATGAGCATGTTCAAGCAAAGAAAAACTTGTTGGAATTTTTAGCCAACATTAAAAACATGATTTTAAGCCAAACCAAGCATAGTAAAACATGGTAAAAGTAGTCAACATAGCATCAAAAGCCCTAAATCTACCACAACGGAGGCCACAGGATAAATGAAGTCCTAAGATAAGTCATGCTTTCCTAATAAGGCTCACTAAAGGGATGAATAAAATCATAATAGAAAATAAAATAAAGAGAAGATGAAAGTTATACCAAGAGGCTTTGATCTTTGCTTTAGCTCTTGAGCAGACCACTAGTCAACTTTGATTTCATGTTTTCGTCTCTCTTTGCTATTGATTAGCAAGAAAAGGGTGGTCAAGAATGAGCTTAAGGGATATACTAAAAATAAAAGGGGTTTCCACAGGAAAGATGAGTGAAATTGAGGGTTTTGAAAGGGTTTTTGGTGGTGGTTTAGGGGAGGTACGAAAATGAGAGTTTATTTAGTTTTTTGGTGCCAAGGGATGTTTTTAAAGAGTGTTAAAAATGAGAATCTCAATGTGTTTACTTTTCTTCTCAATTGAGCCAACATTACTTATGTAGCCATGTGAATAGTGAAGATAAAAATGCAAAAAGCAAAGGTATTTTAGGGTTTTGGTGCATGTAATTCAAATTCATTGGCTTACTTAGCAAAGATAGTGGATTTAGGCCACTTTATGCCACTGAACCATGAAAAGTTACTAAAATGTCCTCTAATAAATTGAATTATGTCATAAAAATATCCCTTTTCATGGCTATTTAGGCCTTAAAAATTCATTTTATCTAATCATAAGTCCAATGCTGAGGCCCAGTATGACATGGAGCATTTTTAACCAGTTATGCCATTTTTAACCAGTCCAATACAAGCAAGCATTTTAAACATGGCTAAATCAAATCTTTTTATCAATGGTGTAAGGGTTGAAAAATAGCATGACTGGTTAAAAATGCTTGCCTATATCGATATATGGAGAATTTTTGCCTTTAGGTATTGATATAAAATCTTGTTTAATGCAATTTCAAGCTACTGACAAGCTTTTGTATCGATATAAATGTTGAGATATCAATATTCAAGCATATGTATCGATACAAATGCTTATGGTTTCAATACTCAAGTGTA
>JBBYHL010443214.1:0-27236 GCA_038381835.1 Adansonia madagascariensis
AGCTTTGAAAGCATTGTCAATAAAGTATATCATCAATTTATCATTTTTTAATTTAATTAGTTAAACTTATTAAATATTGTCAGTTTATGCATGTTAGTAATAAAATTTTAAATACTTCTTTAAATAATAATAATGATATTATTATTATTATTATTATTATTTCAAGTAATGATAATAATTAGAGTCTGATGACAATATAATAAAGTAATAAATAAATTAAAAAATATTAAAGCCATAATAGATAATATCATATCAAAAATGAAAAAAATCACATGTTAAACTAGCAATTAGGCCTGCTCATGCGCTAGACGACCTATCCATAAGCCAGACAGCTTGCCTAACATAATAAGCTCGGCATGATCAAGCCTAGGTCCTAGATTTTAAGTTTCAAGTATTCTCGACCTGAAATAGTATTTTTTTAAATCAAATAATATATTTTATTTAAATTTAATTATAAAATTTGTAAATATTAATATAAAAATAACTTTTTAATATTATGAACAATGATTTGTACTTAAATAGGTTGGCCAGGATAAATTCGTCCCTGAGCTTAAAATTCAAAAATTTTTCGAGCTATGGATAGGCCCATAGAACCAAACTAAGATTTTTTTGGGCTAGACGGGGCCAAATTCGTGCCTAGCTTAGAATTCAAAATTACGTAAAAGTAATTATATTTAACATAAAATAAAAAAATAATGTAAAATATACTTAAACCCGAACTCGAATTGGCCCGAACCTGAATCAGCCCGAACACGAAAAAATCCATACCCGAAATGATCTGTCCCGTACCCACCCAATTGCTACTAGCGAGTAATAATCAAAACAAGCTAATTTTTAAAAAGTATGTAACATAAAAAAAGAAAAATGATTAAAAGAGCAAATGACTAATAACAATTAAAATCTAATATGTTTTTATTTATTTATTATTATTACTTTCAAATCACCGAAAAACAAATAAAGACTAATTTAAAAGCATGATTAATTACTTTAAAAAAATTATTCCTTAACATGCTTGTCTATAATTCAACCATTTTTTTTATCATTTTATAATCACAAAATTTTTGCTCTTAAACGTTTCCTATAATCTAAAAAAAAAAAAAAAAATTAAGTCTCTATGAGAAGGCAGCTAGTGGACAACAAAAATTACAGCACAGATTGTTTGCCTTTGAAGAAAAAGAGACTAGACGATGGTGATTGGAAAGGACTGCCGTGGACAGCACGATGTAAAGAGCCAAAGGTCTTGCACGATCTCGCTGAGATTTACATACACTGAGGACGAGAAAAAAATGTTTACAATAAAGTAGGCACGTAATTAAATACCTATTCATCCTATCTTTTTTTTTTCTTTTTCTTTTTCCAAAATTCCTCTGGTCTTAAATTAAAAAAAGAAAAACTTATTGATATAATTTCATTATCAAGAAAATATTTGCGAAGAACTTCAGTTCCAATAATTTAGCAAACCAAGGACCTTCACCAGTTTGGATCTTCTCGTGGAAAGCTCCGACTGTTAAAAATATAATTCAAAGAGTAAAGTGGTTTTGAACCACAATGGCAGGTTCCTATATACTGTTTATTTCTTCTTTCTAATAATGAAGGTAGATAGCACAGAGAGCTGCCTTTGTAATTTGCAAATAATTAGATTGTGCTGTTAAATGTTTAAAGAGTGGTTAACAAGAAAATCTAAACATGGCTCGTGGGTCGTGGCTACTTTCAGATTAAATTAAAACAAAATTTTTCAATGACAAAGGGTAAGAGTAAATTTAAAATAGGCAAGAGGGTTAATGGCTACCTTTGGTCGACGGAACAAGAACGGCAACGAACTCACAGCAAATGGTGACATATCGGATAGCAATACAATAGATTGTGGAGAAAGATTGGTGACGAGAGACAGAGAAACGGCTGAGAGAAGCTAGATGGTATAAGAAATTATCTTTCCCCTAATATTGAAAATAAACTCTAATCAATAAAAAAATTACCTAATTTTTTTTGAAGATTGAGGGAAAGAAACGGTTGAGACGCCACGATGTTTAGAAACTAAGGTAAGCGTGTAAGAGAGTCGAGAGATAAACTGAGAGCTTGCTTTAGAATTTTTAGGGGTTTTTTTTTTTTGAGTCTGTCGCATCTAACAGTTTACCCATATCACTTCCAACATAGAACTTTTTAGTTTTTAATGCCCTGAATAAAAATTATTATTTAAGGCCCATTGTTTATAAATACTAATAATTTAAGCTGTTTTCATTAAATCTCAATTTTTTATAAAGAAATTAAGATGATTAATAAAATAAAAAATATTCTTATACTTTTACTATTGATTATAACTTTGATTTTGTTATTAGTATGGTCCTCTTACAATTTTGCTTTTTAGCTGTTGATTAACTTTATTATTTAATTACCAAGTAAAGTTTAATTTTATTATAATTTATTATTCATAGTCATATAAATAATATAAAACCAAAGTTTGAAGTTACTCAAAGACTAAATTACATTAAAATTAAAGTAATTAAAATTTAATTTTTATGTTTTAAAATTAAAAGATAAATATAGTTTATATGTTTTAAAATAAAAAGAAAAAATTATATTAAAATTATAAACATTAAATTTTAATTAAATATTTATTGTAGTTAAGATGGAATGAAATTTTAATTAAATATTTTTTTAAAAAATTAATTGCAAAATAATCAAGTTAAATAAATATGGCACAAGCCCGCCACTATTTGCCATAACTGTTTATGATTTTCAAAATTGTGAAGGACATTTTCGTCACAAAGTATTAGTGACAATTTATTTCAAAATTGTGAAGATTTAATATTAATGTGTTTAATATTATGTATTTGATATTATTTTAATATTAATGTTTATGTTTCTAATATTAATTTAATTAAAAGTTTAATTTATTAATATTTATGTATTTTATATTAATAAACATTTATTTTCATTTTATGGTAGTTTGGCATTTCGAACTCTCACTCAATGTTAGTTCGCTAATTGTTGATTCGTTCATCATCATTTTTCAAATAATTTTATTTTTGGCTTTTAATTTTTACAATGATATTTTTTAATTATATGTTTGATTTTGTGTGTATATATATATATTGTGATTGTGTACTGAGATTGGGTATTGTGATTGTGTCATGTGTATTGCATAATGTGTATACTATTCTTATTATTATTAATTCAATAATATTTATGTGATATTGATAATAATGTTAGATTTATACCAAAGATATAAAAATATAAAGCTATGTTATATTTTTTTAGGGTACTTAGACTTGTTAAAATATGAAATGATAAGAGTTAGATGCAAAAATCAAGGTTAAGTCAAGAGTACTTGCAAAGTTTTCTAAACTTTGCTTTTCATAATGCAAGTGAAGATAACATGATTCTATGTCCTTGTTCGGAATGTGCTAATATTGATTGGCATAGGTGTGAAGTTGTTTTAGAACATTTAATCTGTTATGGATTTCTCCCTGGGCACACACATTGGTTTTTTCATGGAGAGTCCCTACCTTCTAAGACGTCATATAAAGTTTCTCAAAATTATTCTAACAATCAATATTCAGTTAAGGTGACACGGAAGGCATGTTGATGTGTTTAAGATGCGTACCCATAGTTTCCAAACTTCTACACCCAAAGTTTTAGAATTAGATAAGATTAATGTTGGCACCAATGATTTTGCTAAAATGCGTAGAGGGTGTAGACACCTACTTTTGACCTTGTTTCGAGTAGTTCCAATTATCCGAGACCGGGAATATAGCTGGCACCTTGATAGAGGTTGACCTCTGCTCGATAGTTGCACATTTTTGTAATTTATTTTGTCACACACAAATGACCATATTGATATGTGATAAAAAAGTACCATTTGAAGATCAATCTCGGATAAAAGGACGAATATTCAAAAGAAAAATTTTATTTTTAAATATTCTTTTATCAAAATTTGAAAGCTATAGCTGTAAATGTTATCATAGTCAAATGTCTCATTTTTAAGAATTTTTTGAGATTTTTTTGTAAAACTTGGAAAGTTGACCATCATATATTTTTATTGACACCTGTGCAATATTTATGTCGATATGCATTTTGAAAAATTAGAAATATTCGTATTGGCATTTTTCTACAATGAGGTGTCAAATTGTCAATTTTGTTAGTTAATTTTAAATTTTTTATAGTATCATAAGTATTATGCTCGTGAAATTTTCCTAGTTAAATTTATTCTGGATTTCAAAATTTCACCTTTACCATTTTCTAAAATTAATATTTTGGATAATAAGTTGTATTTGATTCATTTTATAAGTCTCAATGAGTTTCTAAAATTTTTCTTGGTTTTAAAATACAAGCCTTTCTTTTTTTTGTAAATTTTTCGGTCGAATTTTCTCAACTTTTTGAACTTTAAAATTCCTTAAATATTCCCATTAAATTATCATAAAATCCGTTTTGAAAAATTTCAATCTATTTTGTAGATTTTTCTCATTTTCAAAATATAGAGTTTTCTACTTTATAATTTTTTCTGGAAGGATTTTTTTGAGTTTATAATTTTTAAAATTCATCAAATATTTTTATTAAATCCATATTAAATCAGCTTTTAAAAAATTCAAATTATATTATGAGCTTTGAATTATATATATATATATATCAATTTTTCTTCGTAAGGATTTTTCTCATATAACTTTTGTAGTTTTGGATTTCCGGTGAAGATTTTTTTTATCACTTAATTTATTTCTTTCATTTCCAAAATTTTGTTTATTTTTATTAATTTTAGTTTAGTTCTATTTTTAATTTAATTATGGAATTTTACAAACTAGTTTCATGGAACTAGTTTAATTCGATTCTAATTTCTCCCTAACCAATTTAGTTTGCTTCTAATTATCCAATTAGATGATATTATCTAGATAACCATGACAAAATATTAGATATGACCATTAGTACATATCCATTTAATGCAAATTACAATCATTCGTGTAAAAAAATCAATTGAAAATCACTCACTTAAAAAAATGATAATTTTCTTGGAAATTTTCATGGCCATTCAGCCAAGGCTGATTTCGGCCAAATTTGGCAGATTCCTCTCCTATATAAATAAGGGGAGAAAGCTTCAAATAGGGGATTTGGCTTTGGAAAGAAAAAAACACCAAAAAACACTAAGCTTTTTTTTTTTTTTTAGTTTTAAAGCTTTCTAAGGTATAATCTTTTCTAAAAATCTTCAAATTTTGTTGGCTTCATGCATTTTTCTTCTTTTTGGTGAGCCAAAATCATACTTAAGCTCATGAATTTAGTTTCACGCTGAAAGGCAAAGTATGTTGGCTAGGAATCATTTTCTTTGTTTTAGTGGTTATGTTTGATTTTTCTTGATACTGGCTTGGTTTCATTATGAAACTTGTTTGATATTATGTTGATCTTCACAATATGATGTTGATTTTATCATGCATATATTTATGTTAATACTATTTTCTTTGGTGTTTTCTTGATAATATGTTGTTAAAATATGCTTGTAGGCTTATTTTCATGAATTTTTTTACATGTTCATGTTGAGTTAAACTTTACTAGAAAGAGGGTGTATGATTGTTGTGCTAAGGAAAAGTTGTTTCTTGTGGTTTTTTATAATGGCCAAAAGGCATGGAAGCCTAGATCTTGATTTTTTATTGTTATTTTTATGATAATATGCATTATTTAGTGGCCTTTGGAAGTTGTAAGGACTAAATAATGAATTTTCCAAAAATGTTGAAGACCATGGATGGATAGATCCATGTTGCTGAACTTAACAAACTGTGACGGGTTGATGTTTTGACATATTTAAGGTTATTTTGTAAATATATAACATGCAGGGACCAATATGTAAACATAAAAAAATATAGGAACTTTTGTGTAAATATTGAAAAATTTTTCTAAGGCCAAGGTAAAGTGGCCAAACCTTGTGAATTTTGTATATGATTTTTGTGATTATTTTGATTAATTTGGTGTTTGATTTTATGTTTTAATTACGTAAGGATTAATTTGCAAATTTAGAAAATTTTAGGGACCATTAGGAAAATCTAGCATTTTAGGTCAAAATGGTAATCTCTAACATGAAATCATTCACTTAGAGTATTTTAAAATATTTTTAGCGTTCCACTAGTCCTTTAGTTGGCTGTTAAAAATATTAAAACTTTTTATGTTCTTTCAGTTTTTCATTAGGGTACGTAATGTCATTTTTGAAAAAATTAGGGACCTAATTGCATTTTAGGTCACTTTAGAATCTAAATTACGTATTTAGGGTATTTTGGGAAAAAAACATTTTTAGCATTTTTATTCAATTTAGGACTGATATGTAATTTTGAGAAATTTAGGGACCCATTAGCAATTTTTATACTTCAGGTCATATTTGTCATCTAAATTACCCATTTAAGGTGAGAAACATCATTACTTATCTTTTTATATCCTTTAATATTGCTGGGATACTTTTATGTTGACAGTATTCCCTAGAGGTATTTTGGTATTTTTTTTGAATCGAGTCTTAAGTAGTCATCGAGATGCTTTTATGCTAAAGGTATATATTTAGGAGAGGTTCACCCTTTTATGATCATTTTTGTGTCCTTTTAGGGTTATGAGGATATTTTTATGTCAAAGGTATACCTTAACAATATTTTGGTAATTTTGTTAAAACTAAATTCGACATAGTCATTAGGATGCTTTTATGACAAAAATTTATATTTAGTAGAGGTTCACCTTTCTATGGTTATTTTCGAGTCTTTTAGGATTACTAGGATATTTTTATGTTGAAGGTATACCCCAAAGGCATTTTGTAATTTCGCATTAAAGCAAAGTCCTCTATGATTATTCGGATACTTTCATGTCAAAGGTACATATTAGGAATAGATTCATCATTTTATATTGTTATCGAGTCTTAGGATGTTCTATAAATATTTTTAATAAAATAAAAATTTTATCTTTAGAAAATTAAGGTAACGTTCCAAGTTAAAGTAATATGTGAAATTTCTCCTAGAATATGAGAAGGGTTTTATGGATTATTTTAATAACAAGATATCATTTTCAAAGTGAAAAATGAGAATTTTATAAAATTTGAAAAAATAAAAACTTTCACATTCCTCAGGCCCTCTAGCAGGCTGCGAAAGATATTTTAATTTTTAAAACCTTTTGTATCCCTCTGGTTTTTTGGTGGGGTACAAAAAAGAATAATAAAAAACTTTCGTGTTCCATTGGTCCTCTGATGGGGTGTGTAAGAGATTTTGATTTTCAAAAATTTCAAAGACCTAATTTTCTCAACACGAAATAATAAATTAGTCTCATAAAATATTATTTCAGGAATTACAATTAAATGCCATATATTGAAACTAGATAAAAATTAAAATCCAAGTTAACATATAATTAATAAGTTATGAATTTCTAGGCATCATGAGAGGGTCGACCTTACTTGTGATTGTAATCAACTCTTAGACCTTTCTATATGATCTTTAGTACAATCATGGATCTTGGACTTGGTATGTTAGGGTTTTTTAACCCTTAAAAAACAAAGTTCAGTTGGTGACAAATCTCACCTAACCTAAATAGATTGGTGGTGACTCTAAATAAATATTTGTTTTCTAATGACTGTTTATGGTTAAGTTAAGTAAACGGTTTATCTTGACCACCCAGTCCGTGAAAATAAGAAAATATTAATAGTGATATGGCCCATAGAAATAACAGAATATAAAATAAGTGATATATCAATAAATATAGGAACGAGAACCATTTAAGTCAGGCTTGGTAAGGATTTTATCTGGGCCATGTTGCAACAGCTTGGCGACTCTAATGGGGACATGTAGAGAGTCAGGCCTAAAATTAATTACATGCTAACTAAATTTTAATTGATATTTAATTTTAAATTCCTTTTTAAGAAAATTTTCTTTTCATTATATTAATATTTATTTTGCACTAATCTTTTAGTGTTTGCTTTTTTGACTTTTGAGTATTAGGATAGTGGGGTTTTATTTTTGTCATGAAAAGGTATATTTGTCCCTTCGCACACACTGCGCACATGTGTAATAGTTTTTCCTCCGTCAGATATGGAAAAGGCATAGATACTCAATATTTTAGGAGGGGTGAAGTAGCTTTGCCTTATGAGGTGTTAGCCCACCAGCTGTAGATTCCTACGTATACTTAAGGTGTTAGCCTTGTTACGGACAAGGAAGACATACTCACTCGAATTAAACCTACTTTGACATAAATCTGTGGTGGATAAGGATAAGGTGTTAGTCCTATCCAGGCAAGGAATTCGGGAACTTAATTAGAAGTCTAACATAAACCACATATAGTGAACCATACTAATCTCCTAGTCAAAACCATGCCTAAATTTAGGTGTCACCAAAAGTTAGAGACACACAAAGTAATTATTTTATTTGAATAACTTTGATATCTTTTTTGAATAATTTATGATCTTCATTTATTTAGTTAATTGTATTGTTTTTATTTTGAAATTCTATATTTCTTTTGACAAATGACTTATGCTTTTTTTCCTTTTTTTGTGCATTTTTTCCTCATGCATACAAAGATGTTTGCTTTAACATAACATTTCAACTCAGATCAATTTTTATTTAACTTTATGGTCGAACAAGTACATGTGGTGATTATTTCCAAGGAGTTCAAGAAAGCTCGTTCCAAATCAGAGTTCAATAAAAAAATTACGAGGATTGCATATCGAAAAGTTATGTGTTAGAATTGCCAAAAATTACACACCTGGATCTTTATCAGAATAATTTAAGACAATTGGCAGAGATGTGGGATCAATAAGGAAACACTAAGTGGACTTGATTTATTAAGAAATAGAGATAAATCACATTTATCATTAAAGTACAATTTGGTGTGCAGTTAGTTCGAGCCATGATTGAGTTTTGGGATGCATTATTTTTGTGTTTTTCACTTAATCAGCATGACATGACTTCGACTATGGAAGAGATCTCACCCTTGCTAGGACTCGGACCCTTGGAGACAAAGCCCATTTATTGCAAGGAACGTAACCTGACTAGCTTTCATAAGAAATTAAGTGAAGTTCTTGATATATACTTGGCGACAGTTAGCCATTTTATCAAATAAAGGGGGAACACTAGTGTTATTTCATGGCAATTTCTGAAGGAATACATCCACAAACACTCTGGCACTGAAAAGGCCCTTGGTGCTTTCACCTTGGCCATAGATGGATTGGTTTTTTTCCCCAAGGTTATTAGGGCATTTAGAAGCAATAGTTATAGACTTGTTCAATTGGTTAGAAAGAAATATGCATTCAGCCCTAGTCATTCTAGCAGAAATGATACACACAGTCAACACATGCCAAAAAAAGGTCAAGGTAAATTCTTCGGGAGTGCTTTACTGTGATATATTTAGGGCTGAAGTCATTTCTGGGGTGATAGTGCTAAGAATGTCAAACCCTATTTCTCTTATTGTATTCTTTTTCAAGATTTTATTAAGAAGCAGTGGCCCAAATTAGGAGCTAAGAATCAGCAGGTTCAAACACTTAAGAATTTGTCTCCTGATGATAACCTAGAGAGCACCTTCATTCTTGCAGAAACCCTTTGTTTATTGATGTGGCGAGGCACTTTTCATGACTTTACTTGGTATATAGGGCATTGTAGGGTATACACCTTTGTTGGTCCGAAGAAGTACAGATCATGGTAATTCATTCTTATGAATTCGAACATAGCTAGCCTAGATCTAGTATACTAGGGTGAAATTACAAAAAAGCACTTCAGGTATCTACTTTACATTAGAGGGAGAAACATGAATCCGGGTTGCATGCATATATAGATTAGACTATGCTAGGCTATAATGCTGAGAGAAAAATCTACGGATTCAACTTGATTATTCCTGGCATAGATATGGCCATTCCCTAAATATATATCTAACCAAAACCTCTCATGTTTTTTAAAGTTGATTTGGTTAAGGAAGAAGCCGCTAGTGAACAAAAAAGAATGAATAAGGAGAATAGAATACTTCAAGAAGAAGTTGCTTATCGGAGAATAAAGATAAAAGCAAAAAGGAAAGAAGTAGAGAAAATAAAGGAAAAGTATAATTTAGTGAAGGATGATTGGATCAAGGAAAATAAGAAACTAAAGCTTGTCAAGATATCCAGGGGCTCTAGTAGACTTCTAAGGGAATGATGGAAGAAATACGTGAGCTTCGTAAAGAATTAGAAGAATGGAAATTAAAAGCATTAGAAGAAAAAGTCAGAGAGGTAGTTTTTGAAAAAGAAAGAAAAGAGAATATGGATACTTGTCTCCAACTAATGAGATCCATTAAGAAAAATGAACGACTTTAACTGCTCTAGGACAAGAATGGGAAAGGGTACTCGATTGCTTAAAGAGAGATAAAATCTTACGATCATTATTGTAAACATGGGACTGGAATTGCAATGGCAGGAGGAAGATATTTGTGCTTTGATATGAGCTTATCAAGATAGGGATGCATATTGGGATGGCAAGTTATGGTGGGCTAAAGTCAAGCGCCAAAGATGGCAAGCCAAGTGTAAAGGCCTACAAATGTACCTTGATTATCTCATGGAGCAGATTAATTCAATTATCATCCAAGCAAGAAAGATGGTAGAAAAAAATTAAAGTTCTATAAATCCAGATTAACCCCGTAGAACATGGGCATATTGTACTTTAGTTTTTAGAGGAAGCTCAAAAATAGTATGATCAAGTTAGGACTTTCTTTGGATGTAATCCCCATATGATCAATATGTAATTTCTCATAAAGTTAATAAAAAATTTCTTTGGAATCTTTTGTTAAAATAAGCACCCCTAGAAGTGCATTCATTCATACCATGCATCATATATAATATGCATAATCACACATTATTATTAATTTCACCAAGTCATAAATAAAACTTAACTAGAGGAAATTTAAATTTGTTAAGGATTCAATATTGAAAATTCAGAGAGACCAATCAAACCACCACTCACTTATCGATACTATACTTGATACAGAACAAGAAGAATGGTCAAAGATTATTTGGAAAGAATTAAACAATTGGAAGCAAGACATAGAGAGGCCCAAGAGGCTATGATTAAAAGACAAGAAGAAATGCAATTAGAGATCACCAGAATGATGGAATTGCTAATGGTGAAGGAGCCAGCTCACCCACATTCGAAGTCATTATTGATACTCTTACTAGAGGATCTGATAGGTGCAAGCTGAAAAATAACCTATTAATGTTCAGGACACATAGTAAGCTAGTTCACAATATATATCTCCTTCACCAGCCGTCCATATTAATCTTGGCACTCTTATACAAAGGGCATATTTAAGAGCCATAGTCACACCAAAAGAGTGAGCAGGTCTTATACTGATGAAAAAAAAGGCACAAATAGAAAAGCAATGAGCAGATTGAAACATAAAGTGAAAAAAGAAAATTACAACTTCTTGAAAGAAGACTAAAAGCTATAAAAGGGGCTGAACTATATAGCAGTGTTGATGTTAAAGATCTTAGCTTGGTACCATATCTAGTCCTTCCACCAAACTTCAAAATGCTTGAATTAGAGAAGTACAAGTGTGCTACATCTCCACAGGCACATATCAAGATGTTCTTTCAAAAGATGGACGGATATGCTTAGAATGATAAGCTCTTAATTCATTAGTTTTAGGAAAGTTTATCAAGATCAGCGCTTAGACGGTATAACAATTTGAACTGTACTCAGATCCAATGTTAGACGATTTTGCAAATGTATTTTTGCAATAGTATAAACACATAGCCAAATGGGTACTTGAGAGGCTAACTCTGTAGAATATGGAAAAAAAATCTATGAAGTCTTTCAAAGAATGTACATAGAGGTAGAGAAATATAGGATTAGTAAAGCTAAAAAAAGTTAATATCAGCGTCTCTGAAAGACAAGGGGTAAATAAGTATTGTCAATATAAGAAAAAGATGGCTAACCCTAAAATTAACTTGAATAGTGGTACTGAAGCCACCAATGCTAATAAAGAAGTATCTTAAGAACAATAGCCTTTGACTACATAAATTTAGCCAGCTCAACCTTTCATCTATATAAACTTAACAACTGCACCACACTAGATTCTTGAATATCAGGGAGTAAATATCTGGTCTTCACCCACTAATCATTTAGTCCTAAATCTTGATAAGCAAATGGAGGATGAAAGGGCAAATGGTCTAAAGTCAACTGAGACTAGGGAAGATGCAAACATATATCAAATGTTGATGCTACATGCTATGAAAGGAAACAACAAGTTTGGAGTCATAGATGCCAAATCCCTAGGTCTAGTCTTTAACCTTGTTAGCTATTCAAGATCATGGATCCTACAGTTCACTTTTAGATGTACTACTGAAAGATGGCTGGGTATGAGAAGAATGATAAGCTATTAATCCACTATTTCAAAGATAGTCTAATTGAAGTAGCTACCTAAGGTATATTGAACTTGACCAAACTTGGATCTAAAGATGGGCAGATTTGGCTCAAGCTTTTCTAGACTAGTACTAGCATGTGTCTAATTAGCCTCTGGACTATATTTTTCTAATGAATATGGTGAAGAAACCAATACAAAGCTTTAAATAATTTGCGTAGCATTTGAGAGAAAAAGCTATTCAATTTTACCTTTTCGACAAAAAAAAGATTACAGTCATGTTCATCGATATTCTTTAAGCCCCGTATTATGAAAAGTTAGTTAAAACACAATAAAGAATTTTTCCAAATGGTGGTATAAGGTGAAATGATTGACATTTCTATGAAGAATGGGAAGATGTTTGGAGGAGAATCACCTAACTCTACTAAGAAACCTTCCACCAAGAACAAAGTGAAAGAAGTTAATAATGTATTCAGCGATAGCCTAGCTAAGCCCAAGGCCCATATCAAGTGTTAAGCATGCACTCTTTAGCTTGATCTATCCAGGCCTTAGCCCATAAGTAAGCTCCCTAGTTCCACAACTAGTGTATTCAACTTGATATAACCTGACATTTAGTTTTCCTTCAAATTAAGTCCAGAATGCTACCCAAAACACTCAAGCTCTTAATCGTAATAACACCAATGCAATCAACAGGCGCCCTAAGAGAGGTAGAATTTTAATTCACTCCCTTACCCCTATAAAGACATGTATTCTCAACTATTAGTAAGCCAACTGATGGCTTTGGTATTCATAACCCTAAGTCCTTCTTATCTTAAATGGCATAATGAAAATGCTCATTGTGAATACCACACTGGGGTGCATGGTCATTCCATTGAAAACTACACTTATTTTAAAGGGAAGGCATAGAGTGCACTAGATAGAGGTGTGATCAAAATTGAGCAAAGGCAAGGACCAAGTATGGGAACTAACCCCTTTCCTAAACACACTAAACCAAGGGTGAATGTGGTCATCAATAGAAAAAGTTTTTCGGCCATAAAAATCATTAAAAAGGTTAAAATGCCAATTGATAGGGTTTGGCAAGCCTTTATGAAAACCAAAAAAGACTTAAAGATAGGGTATTAATAGAAAAAATCATCGAGCCTTATTACTGTTACTGTTGGTAAGAGCATAGCTTGCAACATTGTTTAGATTTTTGAAGGTTGGTCTAGGGAATGATGGATCAATCAGAGATTGAGTTTTACGAAGAAGGAGATTATGACACAAATAACTCTATGAAGGCCATAAAAAAAAGAAAAATACCCTTCTTATGGGATTGAGAAGATGTTGATCTCATATTCTAATCAACCAAATTTCAAGGAAACTCTTCTCAAACTTGTTCCCAAAATGCTCATTTAACTTCTATCACCTTTCTTATAAAAAGATGATAAGGTAATGCCTTAGAAATATAAAAGCAAAATGTTGATCACCAAGGGATCCAACTAGAAAGCTGCCAACGTTGACCTGACAAGGGCGAGCCGCCTAACTTGTAGTTGTAGTGCTATGCCCCTACTAGACGAAAATAGAGAGTAAAAAAATACAACCCCTACAACTTAAGCACAAAAAATGATGGTGAAAGGATTAGACCCAAAGGTCATTAAGGAACCAGTGAGTGAGAAAGAGGCTACAAAATTCTTCAAGTTCATCAAGCAAAGTGAATACAGCGTTATCGACCAGTTAAATAAATAATCAGTGAAAATATCAGTACTCTCACTCTTTTTGAGCTCTAAAGCACATAAAAAGCCTTTTAGAAGGTCTTGAATGAGGCTTATGTACCTTTCAACATCCCCATTTGGATCAACTAGTAAGCAACATCACTACTAACAGCTACATATCCTTCAGTGATGATGAGATACCCTATGGAGCCAAGGGAAGCTACAAAGCCGTCAGTATCACCATTTATTATAAAGGAAATATCTTACCAGAGGTCTTTATTGACAATGAATCCACTCTAAACATCATGCCAGCAATGTGCTTGAACAAACTTCCCATCAATGCGTCTTACATTAAGTATAGTTGCATGGTGGTGGGAGCCTTTGATGGGACATACTAAAAAGTTATTAGGAATATCACTAGCTTGCTTTAAATAGGCTCTTGCACCTATAAGATAGACTTTCATATGAAAAAAATTGCTTTGTCATATAATTACCACTAGAGAGACATTGGATACATTTTACAAGAGTGGTGCCATTGTCACTTCACCAAAAGTTAAAATTTATCATTGAGAACAAAGTCATTAGTATAGGGATGGAATAGGGCATCACCGTTGCTACCTCGACTGATGCCTTATACATTGAGCCTGATAAGGATATGCTAGAAGTGTCTTTCCAGTATTTTGACTTATCAATGTTGCTTATGTTGAAGAAAGGTTACCGATGGTTGAGCTTTGTCTATCAACAAATACCCACATGGGTCTAAAGTTGACTATTGTTAAAAGTGCCTAAGCTGGAAAGGAACTAGGAAAACACCTTTAAGGAATTACAAAGCTCTTAAAGAAGTTAATAAGATTGACAAGAAAAGGTTAAGATTTAAGCCCAATGCATAGCAATGAAGAAAGCAAGTTTAGAAGGCTCGTGAGAAAAAGATTGCCTATCTGTTGGGTCAAGATTTGGGAAGGGAACCCATGATATTTCCACCATTACTTAAGAATTTCCATCTAAAAGGACGTTTGAATCTAAATTAGGGGGAAGATATCGACTCCAAGAATATAATGGTCAATCTAAATAAAGCATTTATGGAATTTTTTTTATCAATGCCATCAAAGAGCCAAAAACATCAATGATAAACCATGGGATTCGTTTATGCCTTCCAAGATTTATTCTAAACAATTGGAGTACAACTAAGATTCCTGTAATGTTTGGATCTAATTCAAAGTAATACTATGAACCAAACCTTAATGCTTTTGCCTAAGAGCACTACAGGATCCTTTGTATGGCATCTTTTATTAAATATTATTAATAAAATGACTAAGCACAATGTATTTCATCTCTTGTATCTCATTTTTGGATTTTTTTTAAAATTTTTTGTGTCTAATTTTTACTTTTTTTCCCAACTTCCAAACCTTTATATACATATTTTCTGCCTATGTTGTTGTTTTTCTATATTTTCATGTGCTAAGATGAAAATGAAATGAATAATCTTACTAAAATTCTAAGATCAATTTGAGCAAATGGTCTGCCCTGATGACATCAATTCTAAAAGAGATTTTGAAGAAATTTCTATACCATTGATCTACTAAGGTTGATCGAACAAGAAAAAAAAGATTTTACCCTGTGAAGAACCGATTGAGATTATAAACCTGGGAATAAGGAAGATCAAAAAGAGATCAAGATTGGAACCTTAAAAAACCTTTCAACTTAAACCAGATTAATAACCCTTCTTTAGGAATTCTGTGATCTGTTCACATGGTTACTAGAACATGCTTGGGCTGGACATTAACATAGTGGTCCATAAGCTTCCGTTTAAACTTGAATACAAGCTAATGCAACCAAAGCTAAGAAGAATGAAGCTGGAAGTGCTTCCAAAAATCAAGAAAGAGGTGAAAAAGTAATTTGATAAGGGATTCCTTAAAATAGCTAAGTATCCAAAATGGGTGGTGAACATAGTTCTAATCCCCAAAAAGAATGACAGAGTATGGATGTATGTTGATTATAAGGATCTAAACTAAGCCAGTCCAAAAGATAATTTCTCTTTACCCCATATTAGCACTTTGGTAGACAATACCACCAAAAATTCACAGTTCTCATTCATGGATGAATTTTCAAGCTATAATCAGATCAAAATGGCACTTGAAAACGTGGAGAAAACCACTTTTGTGACATGTAAAGGATGTTTTGCTGTAAAGTCATGCTCTTCGAGCTCAAGAACGCAAGGGTAACATATCACAGTATAATGGTGACATTATTTTATGACCTAATGCACAACGAAATAGAGGTATATAGATGATATGATTGCAAAATCATCAAGGGGAGTGAATTTGATCTTTAAAAACTCTTTAAACAATTATGAAAATACTAGCTCAGGTTAAATCCTATTGAGTGTACCTTTAACTTTACCTCTGATAAACTGTTGGGTTTCATTGTTAGTAAAATAGTTATAGAGGTTGACCCAGATGAAATTCAGGCCATCAAAAATTTATTGCTGCCTCACACCTAAAAAAAGGTGAGGAGCTTCTTAGGGAAACTAAACAACATAGCTAGATTTGAATCATAGTTAATCGATAATGATTTGATTTTTCAACTTCTTTGAAAGCAAGCTTAGGGGAATGGAATGAAAAATGTCTACAGGGTTTTGATTGAGTCAAACACTACCTTTCAAACCTATCAGGTGCTTAGACAACCTCAAATCTTGTACCTATAAGTATTCGACAAGTCCATGGGCTATGTACTAGGGTAGCATGACGAGCTTGGCAAAAAAGAACAAGCTATTTACTATCTAAAAAAAAGTTCATAGAGTGTGAAAACAAATACGTAGCAGTTGAAAAACTATGTTGTGCCCTAGCTTTGACAGCTTGGATGTTAAGACAATATATGTTGTACCAAACCATATGGCTAATTGCAAAGCTTGATCCCCTTAAATACTTATGTGAGGTCTCCACCTTGTTAGAAAGGTTAGCTAGGTGGCAAGTATTGCTCTCTGAGTAAGTATCAAATACATGAGATAAAAGCTATTAAGGGTGGTACAATAGCCAATTTCTTGGCAAGCTAGGCATCGATTAACTATGAACCACTAGATTTTGAGTTCCAAGATGAGGACCTAATATGCATATTTAAAGAAGAAGACACCTTCGACTTCAGGCGATCTTGGAAAATATACTTTGACAGATCTTCAAATGCATTAAGGCATAAAGTTAGGACAGTATGAATATCGCTCGAGGGAAATCATTACCCTTTCACTGCCAAACTAAACTTTCAATACACTAATAACATAGCCAAGCATGAAGCCTATGTCTTAAAACTTTAAGTTACCATCGAGAGGGGCATAAAAACTTTATAGTTTTTCAAAGATTCAGCCTTGGTAATCTATTAGCTTAAAGAGGAATAAGAAACTTGGGATGCCAAGTTGGTTTACTATAGGAAACTAATCTTTGAGTTAAAAGAAAATTTTAATGAAATCAGTTTCCAGCATTTTCTTTAGGAAAAAAAACCAAATGGCTTACACCCTGGCAACCTTGGCTTTAAGGTTCAATGTAAATTGAGAATTAAAAGTCTCATCAATTCAAATGAGTGTCTATAAGACCCCAACTTATCACCAGAATATAAAGGATAGCGTACCTTAGTATCATGGTATCCTTTGATACATTCAGAATCAGCAATATCCTGGGCATGCTACTGAAACTAACAAAAAAACTATCTATAGAATGGCTATAGTTTTATTCTAAATGGTGTAATCTTATACAAAAAGGGCCGAGATCAAGTATTACTAAGATGTTTTGCCTCTTCCTAAACCAAAAAAATCTTAAAATGTTGCATATATATGATGTTATATCCAAAAGATAATATTTATGGTAAATAGTCTAAATTCATAGTTGTAGTCTAGGGGGTTAATGTAAGCAATTTGCTTCTGTTAAGACTATTATGTCATCTAAATCTAATTAGGGAGATAACTTGTCTTGGCTATCTAGAGTGAGCCGACTCCTAAGTAAAACATAAATGTATTACCTAAAGGTAGTGATATGTTAGACTGGACTAAAGTGCAATTAATCAATTAATATGTCTTTTACTTGGATTAATTCACTTTTGACGTTCATTGTGTAATTACTTAAATCCTAAGTAATTGACTTCATGTGTATAACTCGTTTGCTTTGATGTTCCAAAGCTAAATTGTCTTAAAGTAGTAAGCTACTAGATCGGTTCATTGGGCGTATAACATATACTTGATAAAAGCTTTACTTATAGATATGGCATCATAGCTCCTATAAAGAGTTAAAGTTATCCTCTTAAAATGCATTATACATGATATTGAAAATGGACAAGGCCTCATTCATTTGTATATAAAATGATAAATTGTTCACATGTGGTGAAAAATCATTTTCACATAGAGAGTACAATGGAACTTTAAGATAAGGTGATCAAGGAGGTAAAACAAACTTTATCCTTAAGTCAATCACGGATATCATATGAGAGTATTACACAAATTATAAGGTTATTAGACTAAAAGGCTATTTATAAAGCTTACATAATGCGGTATAGAATTGGGAGTGTAGTCTCAGGTCTATAGTGGTATGACACTAAGATTAATAATTATGTGATTATTTATTTGGTATAGAATAATTAATACATAGATTATTGGAGCCTAATTATATATGTCCCATTGGTCCCTCCACTGGCTCAACATAATTCCTTATCAGATAGCTATGGATTAGCCTATAGTGGTATTTATAAAGCTAAAAGGCTAAAAGGCTATTTATAAAGCTTACATAATGCGGTATAGAATTGGGAGTGTAGTCTCAGGTCTATAGTGGTATGACACTAAGATTAATAATTATGTGATTATTTATTTGGTATAGAATAATTAATACATAGATTATTGGAGCCTAATTATATATGTCCCATTGGTCCCTCCACTGGCTCAACATAATTCCTTATCAGATAGCTATGGATTAGCCTACCCGAAGTCGAAAGATTCTTAATATAGTAAAGTGGTGTCCTAGATAACTCATTTTAAAGATGTAGGCATTTTCTTATGTAAATAATAAAAATAATTTTTTGTATTATTTATTTAGCATATATATTTAATTTGATTAAATATTTATTCAAGACAAGAACTAGTCATTTAAATTAATTGTATTTATCTTTTGATCAAATTAGGAATTGATTTAAATTAAAAAGATATGAAAATTAATTATTTATATAATTTATCTAATATCTATAAAGTTTTGTTTAAATATTTATTTATGAATTAAATATGAATAACATTCTAAATAAATTAAGAAAAGTTTATTTTATTTATTTTAATTCGTAATTAGATTAATTATTTTACTATAGTTAATTTTATTTTGATAATTATTAAATAATTATTCTATTCAAACAAAATTGCTCTGATTTTATTTTGAATTAGAATTAGGAGTTATAAGAAATTTTGTGGTTAAATAAAATTAATGGTTTAATCAGAATTATATTAAATATTTAGATTAAATAGCTTAAACTCCTTAAAATATGTTGAGCCAAAATAATGTATGGTACCTTAGGGCTTGGCCAAATTATAGGCTCATACCCACACTAAGGTAAGCAACCACTAGGGTATTAAAGAGGTGGAAAAATAATTATTTTAATTAAAATTAAAAGTAAGGTCACCTTTTTACCTAATATAAATACACGTAATAGCTTAGGTTTTCATGTTAAGACTTTGTCACCATATTAGGGTTTCTTATCATAACAGCTCATGATTCTAAACACGCTAGCACAAGGTGGTTTTAAAGAAGAATCAAGTCACATAAATCCAAAGTTGATCGAGACGAAGAGTGACTACATACTCTGCCTTTTGTGAATTGGAGAATAGTGGAGAAGGTTAGTTGGTTGAAGCCAGGAATTCTTCGATGGCATTTGCGGATCTACAACTCAGGTAATTGACTATGGTGTTTATTGTATATGACAACACGATCTAATATGATTCATTTTCTAAAATTTTTAAAATTTTGTTGCATAATCTGATTTATTTTTCCAACATTTGGTATTCAAACTAGATCGTTATTATGTCATATGCATAAAACTATTAATAAAAAATTCTTCTTAATTAGAGAGTTGGCATTCTATTTTTTCTATTAGGTTGTTCATCATGATATAAATTTTTTTAAATTTTACTAATTATGATCCCTTATATTTTAAAATTGATGTATTTAGGATTTTATCGAGTTTGTAATTAGATATAGTCTATCATGACTATATAGGTTTCGTTTTTATTTTTCTATAATTTTTTATGTAAGTCTTACATGGAAGATAAAAATCTAAAGACAGTAAAGTTTTTGAACTAACTTGTTTGTTTTATGATAACTTAAAAAGCGATATGGAACCAACAGTCTGATGGTATGTAGATTTCCTAGGCATAAGTACATGCACTGAGAAACCTCCAACTTGATGCTGCTAGGGTTCAAACCCTAGCAGCCCTAGCTTCTGGCGCACACACCCTTAGGTGCATAGATACACATCTGCATAATGCATGGCCACAACTAGGGTGTGAACCCTAGTAGTAGCAAGTGTAGCCTTGACTGCTAATGGCGTGCTAGCCCTAGTGACAAGGCCTAAGCTGCATGGGTCATATCTTAGCCCCTATACATAGCGTACAGAGCTTCTAGCTAGGTAGTGTGCAATTGAGGCAAAAACCTTGGCAGCAAGAACCAACTCAGAAACACACCAACTATGGTACCTCATAGCTTGGGCATGAAGGGCCATCAGTACATGGTTGCATGCCTAATGTAAGCTGTCGAGGCCACCAACGCCCTATTTGGGGCACTGGCTTAGGCACGGTGCCAAGTACATGCACAAGTAGGTGTAGTGCTTGCACTTACATGGGCTATGAGAGAATGTCGAGGTTTAGACCCAAGTGTGCTTTCGAGCATGATTTTCTGAGTATTTTCACAAGCAAAGGGCTTGGGCACATAAGTATTGAAAGATAGATGTTTTAGAATCTATGGGCTATTTTAACTTTATCATATTATGAAGAAAGGTTTTTTTTACTTTATGGATATATACGATTAGATTATATGGATAAGGAGAGATGAATAAAGATGGAGCAAAATTTAAGACCAAAAGTATGCTTTGGATGAAATTTTTGTAATCTTATTTTTCTTTTCTAATTTTCTAGGATGGGATCATGGTTTGGCTAGACAAACTTTTTCATCTATATATTTTATTCATAATGTATGTATATGTTTGACAACATGTCATATAGAATAGGTGAATGCCCTCAAACTTATATTTATCATCCATATTAAAACTTTACATTTTTTTTAAAAATATTAAGTGAGAGAGGGTTTCAAACAAAACCTATAGCCTTCATTGTTGATCTCTATATGAAAGCATGGTAACACCTAATGCCAATTCCACCCTAGCTATACTTCTCAATAGGTGGTCAACCATTGCCAGTATACTAAATTGGATCTCCTATGTGGAAAATATGCTTAGGCATGTTCTATTTGAGATCATCCCTCAATGACTTAAATAGCACATAGACCAAGTTTTGTAAACAACGGCTATATGCTCAAGACTGGTTTATTATTAACTTCCAACCAAAGCTCTGTTAATTAAATTGGCGGTTGAATAAGCGATTATTACTTATGTCTTAACCTAGAGGGATTTAAGGTAACATATATTAATTGGATGGTATCCATGTTTTTGGCTATTTGATTTATGATCACCCCTCTTTAATTTTTAGAAGCATCTCCAGTTTCATTCTTTTAAGCTTTTATTGTATGGGCTTGTATTTTTGTTTAAAGAGAAGTTTATGGACCACTATGTCAATGTCCACTCCGGGTATCTCTTGGTAAAAGTAGGTGAACACATCCCTATAGACGCCTTATTTTGTCAAAGCTAATTTTTGACATCTCCAGATGTAACTAAAAGGTGATATAACAAAATAATGAACATAAAATAGGGATGACTGCCTAGTGCTGTATTAAAGAAAAATAAGAAAAAGGCATTAAAGGTCACTATTCAAAGGTGTCATCAAAGTCATTTGAGGAAGCATGGATCAGTCATTCATCATTCCTAGCTAAGTTGAGATGTTCAGGGAGCCAAAAGTGTGTAGAATTTGCATTTGCTTGAGTGGATATCAATACAGGGCATCTAGGTATTGATTCAAGGCTTCCATGTCATTAAAATCTTAAAAACCACTGTTAGTATCAATACAAGATATCAACGTATTGATATATTTTTCATTGGTAACGATAAAGGGAGCCTTGGTATTGATACAAAATTATGTCAGCTAAAATCACAATTTTGGGCCAAAATGTATCGATACATAAGTGATCATATTGATACATACTACTATGTATTACAATCTTCATTGTATCGATACATTTTGGGTTTTTGGCTTAGATGTATCAATATAATATGCATTGTATCGATATATCAAGGCAAAGTTTGCCTAGTTCATGCTATTTTCACACCTTTCACTGTGACATCAAAACACGAACTTAGTCACAAATTCGGCTCCAAAAATCATTCAACATTAGATATAACTTTCTAAAAATCATATGGACTTCATTTTAGGGCTTTAAACATTAGGTTATAATATTTTTAAATAGTCTATTAAGCTTGTTACAAAAGCATTCATGTTATAATGTGAATGGATGAATCGATACACAAGTGATCATATTGATACATACTACTATGTATTACAATCTTCATTGTATCGATACATTTTGGGTTTTTGGCTTAGATGTATCAATATAATATGCATTGTATCGATATATCAAGGCAAAGTTTGCCTAGTTCATGCTATTTTCACACCTTTCACTGTGACATCAAAACACGAACTTAGTCATGAATTCGACTCCAAAAATCATTCAACATTAGATATAACTTCCTAAAAATCATATGGACTTCATTTTAGGGCTTTAAACATTGGGTTATAATATTTTTAAATAGTCTATTAAGCTTGTTACAAAAGCATTCATGCTATAATGTGAATGGATGAAGGGCAAGCGTGACCTTGCTCATTGTATTAGCCTATACATGGCTGTTTCTGTTGCCAAAGGTGTAAAGTGCTTCTTGGTACAATGAGTCACCATATTATCAAACCCAAACGTCTTGAATGCCCTTCATTTGCTAGGTTTTCGATGAACAAAATTGAATCCTATGTATCAATAGAAGGAAAAGGAAAAAAAAAGCTTTACATTATTTTTTTACATCAGCCACCACACAAAAATATTCCATTCCTGTAGCTTCCCTATAAGCCCTCCTAAGACACTCTAAAACCATCATCTTACCTCATAAAACACCCTTCCATTGATATACCAGACTTCAAGCTCATCCTTACTCACTTTTTCTTGCTAAAATCATAGTAAGGGAATGTTCAAAATTAAGCTATAAGTTTGAAATGTTTTTTGTTCAACCTCATCATCAAGGTCCCCAAAGTTTTAGGGTATATTTTTTCCCTTTCATTTACTTAGTTTTGCATTTTCATCATTCCTAGTAGACCTTAACATACTGAGCATGACCTTATTTTAGGATTTCTATTCACTTTGTGGCCTTTGATATGGTAAATATAGGATTGGTGATGCTTTATTGACTCCTCTATCATGTTTCTTCATTTTTGTGTGCTTAGTATATTTTGCAAATGTATTTTGATGCTATCCTGAAATTCTAGCAACCTTTTATTTTTTGTTCAAGCATGTTAATATCATGTCTATGGCAATATTTTAATGGCATGCATTTTGTGTTCATCTGTCCATATATTGTTCATTTTCATGCTTAAATGCCATAAGATTTACTTCATCATGTGTTTGTCAAAATGTTTGTTTGTCTTTGTAAAAAAAGTCAGTTTTCTTAAAATCCCTAAGTTAAGGGTAAGTTAACCTCATTAAATGAGGATTAACATGGACTCAAGTTTTCTATTCATTGGACTTCCAATCTTAGGGGAAAATCAAGTTTTTTATGTTTAGATCCAGAGACAATTAAGGCCAAATATTTTATTTTTAGAAATAAATGCCTTTCAAGTGTCACAAAAAATTACTTGTGCCTTAAGTTGTTATCTAGAGTCCTTGCATTAGGTGGCATGCTCAATAGGCTATTTCATCATCCCAAACTACTATGGGATTAAGGAATAAGGTTGTGATGTCTATGTCCTTGTCCTATCCTACCTTGAACATTCAGATATCCTCGGCCCTGTTTGGCCCTAAAAATGTAAAAAATAAAAAAAAAATCCCTTGTTTTTTCCTTGGGAACATTGCAACCATGAATTAAAAAATCATTTTCAAAGCCTAAACATTTTTTCATGATTTTTTTTATATTTTATCCAAAAAGGGCTTTGAATTACCTATCCAACGATATCTCATTTGCCTTAGATAATTTTGGATGAGGGAGTTATGATTTTCCTAACCAATGTTGTCTAGAACCCTTATACTCAATGATTTACATTTTGTTTGGGCTATTTCAGCCCATAAAATATTTTTTCTAAACCATTCATAAATTCCTTTCTGGAAAGATATAGTCTATGATTTAATGGTTCTTTATGAGTCATGAATGATTTTTCAAAGTTTGCCACACCTTTTCCTCTATACATGCTATCAAGGTCACACTTGACCTAATTTCAAAATTTATTTCCACCCAAAATGCGATCTTTTGAGATTTTTAAAATATTTTTACCTTAAACCTTATCAAGTCACCTTTCCAATGGTACCTCATGATCCCTGAAACTTTTGAAGTAGCCTAAAATAAAATCAAAAAAGAGTTAGCACAATGTTGTCCCTTGTTTTTAGCATTGGTAAAGATTAACTAATTCTTCTAAATTTGAACTCCAAGGCATTCAAATACCTCTAAGTGGCCTTGATTTGCCTCTTCAAATTGAAATATAAACCCCATAGGCTTGGGTTAAGGCATAAGAAATCGTTATCTTGTCATATATATTTTTATTGATTTTCTTTTAATTAAAAATACCTTTTTTGTCAAGAATTTGTCCAAAATGCCAGTTTGTCAAAAGACCACTGAAATTTTGTCAAGATTAATCCTTCAAACTTGCTTTTCCAAAATCATCAAAGTTTTCATCAAAGAGGACACTCCAACCCTATTTTCTGAGGGGATACTCAAACACTATTTTTATAAATGTCATTCAAAGCTCAAAAAGTTTTTGGGAATACTCGAACATATCTTTCGAAGGATACTCAAACCCTACTTTTATAAATGTTATTTTTTATGATACTTTAAACTTGATTTTCGAGGGACATGCTAGTCATATTTTTTAAAATTGTTAAGAAATAGTCAATTTTCATTGATCTAAATTTGTCAATCTCCTTTTTCTAAAAAGTTATCAAGAAAAAATTAAATTTTCTCTCTCCTAAATTTTATTCGACCTTTGTAAAAATTAAACCTGGTTTTTATGCCTTAATTAATCAATGGATCTAGATACATCTCCAAAACTTTCAATTCAGTTATTTTAAGATAATCGATGACAATTATGAACATATTTCGATCGTACCTTTCGCTTCCTCTTTTATTTTTTGATTTATTTTATGCAATATTTGTTTTCCGTCTTACTAATATATTTTTTTGTGATGGAGATCTTGCATCCATATTTTCAAAATCATTTTTTAAAAAGCATAAGGTAATGTTTCGTGTCAGTGTCTCTCTAGTGCTTGACATGAAATACCTAATTTACAAGGTTGAATCCAAAGATTATTTCAAGCTAAAAATCCCTATGTTCCCCACCTCTTAGGTGTGCATATGCAACTCAAATTTTATTCAAAATCTGGATTTATTTTATACAAATTCATGCATAAAAGGGGATTATATTTAAATAATAACAAGTTAAAATTAAAAGAGTCAAAACTAAATTAAGACATAGCTAGAAAGGTACCGATTTTAGGCATCGTAAAGAGGTTCATACCTCCTTACACGTCTAACTCTCGATCTCAACCGTCGAAACTTTAGACCAAGTAGACCATGGAATCGATATCTTGAGTTTCAGAACTCAGTATAACTGGTTTCAATAGGCATCCAATCATGTCTAGCCTCAAATGACTAATGGCAATTCCAAGTGTTAGACACTTTATAGTGGCCAATCAAGATCGACTAGATAAGCGATTTGTCTAATGGTCCCCATTTGTATTAAAAAAGAAGAGTCTTAGTCGAAAAGACAGTTTTTCATTAAGAATTTTATCATTTTCCCACACATCAATATTATTTAAGTTACACACGTTCTCTTTCACGATGAAAGTTGGGGTATGGTACCGATAATCTTGATATTTTTGGAGAAGGTTTATCCATTTACTTCAGGTTGAAAGGTTTATAGAGGCTCCAATCTTGACTTTTTTTTTAATCTTTCTCTATTCCAAGATTTATGGTTTCAATAGGTTCCTCATGGGTAGGATCTATTTTTCTTCTTGTTCAATTAACCTTAACAGATCTGGTGGTACAGGTTCTCCTTAGAATCTTCCTTAAACTCAACCTCACCAGCGTAGATTGGTTATTCAAAATCAATTTCCAGAATTTGATATGAATATTCATGCATTTTCATTCATGTACATGAAATTATGAAAAAAGAATAATATAAGCAAAAAAGTATAAAAAGGTCTAAGAGTTGGCAAGAAAAACATGAATGAACATAATAGATGAAATACATAATACTTGGTCATTTTATTAATAATACTTAATAAAAGAACACCCATACAAGGTTCTTATAATGCTTTTAGGTAGAAGCTTGTAGGTTTAGTTTATAGGATTACTTTAAAATAGACTTAAATAGTATAGAAATCTTAGTTTTTGTCCAAACACTTGAAACAAATCTCGGAGGGCACTAGTCCCATGGGCTGATGCTGAAGTCCTTGACTCATGAATTGCATTAAAAGAGAGATCTCTAAATTCTCTATTCAAACTAATCATCACATTGTTGGAGCTAATATTTGGATTCATAAGTCTTCTTGGATGGAAACTTTTCGATTATGGCGATAGCATTATCGGTTCATGTCCAAAGTCTTAAACTAACAGATGGGCCATTCTCTTCTCATGGTTCTTCTGAGCTTACTTTATCTCCTGTTGTGCATTAGGCTTGAAACTTAAGCCTTTTTTCTCAATCTGGTTCACAACTTTTAAAGCTCCGACAACATCTTAAAGACACATTTTGAGTCTTTTTCCAACCCAGGCACCTTTGCTGATGGTTAACTTTAGATCTATATGAGTGCTCCTTGATAAATAAGACAACCATAAGTAAACCTTCTTTAACATAAG
>JBBYHL010443214.1:27336-57458 GCA_038381835.1 Adansonia madagascariensis
CTGATGGTTAACTTTAGATCTATATGAGTGCTCCTTGATAAATAAGACAACCATAAGTAAACCTTCTTTAACATAAGTGGCATTGATGTACTAAAAAGATTGCAAAAAGAATTTTAGGACACCCTCATCGGGCTTGATATACAAGGCATTAGTAGAAGTAGTAGCGATAATGTCCTCTTCTCTTCTGATGCTGATGAATTTATTTTCAATAATAAATTTTACCTTTTAATGTAATAATAACGAACTGTCCCTACAGAGTGGATCCAAGGCCTCCTCAATAGGAAATTATATTATGGAGCGATGTTTATCACATGAAAGTCAGCTTCATAAATGCATGGGCTAATTTAAAGTAGGATGGTAATGTCTTCCATAACCTCTCTACAAGTCCCATCTAACACTTGCATGATCATGCAACTATGCTTGATATGAGACACATTGATAGAGAGCTTGTTTAAGTAAGATTTGAGCATTACATTCAAAGCTGACCCATTATTAATGAGAACTTTAGGCAATGTGCTACCTTTTTAATAGGTTGTGATATGAAGAGCTTTGAAACTTACTCTTCCTCCATGAGGGATCTCATCATCACTAAAGGAGATGTAATGGTTAATAGTATATTGCTTAACAATCAGTCTAACTGGCCGATGGGGATATCATAGGGCCTATATGCTTCATTCAGAACTTTTAGAAGGGCATTCTTATTTGCTTTAAACTTTAAGAGCAATGAAAGCACTAATATCTTTGCTGGCTATTTTTTCAATCGATCAATGATGTTGTATTCACCGTGCTTAATGAACTTAAGGAATTTTATAGCTTCTTTCTCATTTACTGACTCTTTAATAGTATTGAATCTGATTCTTTAGTGTTTAAGGGATAAAAGCTATATTCTTTTACTGAATATCGCCTTCTAATATGGTTAGGGTGTAATATCTACCACTGTAAGTCAGGTGGCCTATAGTAAGAGATTAACGTTAGTGGCTTGCTGACTAGACTTTTTAGTAATTATATTTTACTTTCATACCTCTAAGGTACTGCCTTATTTTCCTTATAAGGAAAAATGTATCAGAGCTATATAATCATCTTTGGTGTAAGTTGAGCAAGGATGGCTTTGGCTTTTGGTTAGTTGGTGAATAAGACCAATAGCCTTCCAATGTCATAAAAGGGGCTCTTCCTATTCTTATATGTGGCATTGATAGGTGTCCTTATATCTTCATCTTGCTCTTCATAAAATTTAATTTTGGACCAGTCCATCGTCCGTAGGACCATCTTTAGGAAGTCTAAGTAATGTTGCAGTATATACCCTTGTTTGCAGTGGTAGCAAAAAGTGTTAAATGAATTCTTTACTTTGACCTTCGATTTCTAATATTATCCTAACTTTTATGAAAGCTTGCCATACTATTCTCATTGGTGTTTTGACTTCCATAACATTCTTTTTAACCCAATAGCTTTTTCCATCAATCACTACATTCACTCTTGGTTTTGCATGGTTGGGAAGTGGATTGGCTCCAACATTAGGTCCAGGCCTTTCTTTGACCTTGATCAGGCCCTTTTCTATTAGATTTATACCTCTTCTTAAATTAGGTGCACTTTTTAATAGAGTGGCCTTTTGCCCTGGCATGGTACATGTAGACACCTAGTTTCGTCCAGGTCTATTTTCCAATAATCCTAAATATATGAGAGCGAGAACTTAACGGTCACTCTCATTTGAGATGATTTTTTTCAGAGGAACCAGACATTCTCCAACCCTTTTTATCCATATTTAAATGGCCTTAAGTTCAAGTTACATAAAAAAAAATCATATTTTGATATCTAATTATAGATATACAAGATGAATATTTAAGAGAAAAATTATTTTTAATAGTTTCTTTTAAAATTTTGAAAATCTATCTCTGCGGATGATATCACAGTCAAATTTCTCATTTTTAAGAATTTTTTTTTAGAATTTTTCATAAAATTTAGGAAATTAATTTTCGTATATTTTTACTAATACCTATGTGGTATTTACGTCAATACACACTCCAAAAAATCAGAAATACTCAATGAAAAATTCTAATTGGCATTTTATAACACAAAGTGTCAATTTACCCATTTTTAGTAATTAATTTTGAATTTTTCACAATACCACAAATATCATACTCATAAAATTTTTTCTAATAAAATTATTTTGAATTTTGAATTTTCATCTTTACTACTTTTTTAAATTAATATTTTGAATAATATGTTTTATTTATTTCATTTTATATATGTTTCAATGTATTTTTTGGAAAATTTCTCGGTTCTAGAATACAAATCTTCCTTTATCTGTAAACTTTTTTATGAAATTTTCCCAAGTTTTGAATTTCAAAATTCTTTAAATATTCACATTTAACTACCATTAAATTATTTTTTAAAATTTCATTTATTTGTTATAAATTTTAAGAATTTTCTTTTTTTTCAAATATAGAGTTTTCTACTTTATAAATTTTTTTGTGTGATTTTTTTCTAAATTTATTTTTGCTAAAATTATTCAAATATTATTATTTAATTCATATTAAATCAGTTTTTTGAAATTCAATTTATTTTATGAGTTTTTTAGAATTTTCTCGTTTTTAAGATACAGAGTTTTTTACTCTGTAAATATTTTTCAGGGGATTTTTTTTTAAATTTATAATTTCTAAAATTCTTTAAATATTGTTGTTTAATCCATTTAAATCAGTTCTAAAAAATTTATTTATTTTATGAACTTTGCATTTTCTTTTAGGTTTTTCCTATTACCAAGATATAGAGTTTTCTACTCCGTAAATTTTTCCTGTAGGATTTTTCTGAGTTTATAATTTTTAAAATTCTTCAATTATTATTATGAAATTCAAATTAATTCAGTTTGTCCAAATTCAAATTATTTTATGAGTTTTGTATTTTTTTACATATAACAAATTTTCTTAGTATGGGTTTTTCTCATAAAATTTTATGACTTTGTTATTCTTATTGTTTTTTTTGTGTAAATTAAAAATGTTTTTATTATTAGATTAAATTAAATTGATCGTATGAAATTTTATTTCAAATGCATAATTTTTAATTTTAATAATTTAATTCTTCTAACTAATTTTTACGGTATAATTTTACAGATTATACCAATATCTTCCAAAAATTCTCTAGACTTTGATGATGCCTTGCATGACATCATCAACTAAAAGACATACACAATTAATTTAAGTCACATCTAAATTAATAAAAATAAAAAAATCTCAAATAAATAAATAAATAAAATAATTAAATGTATGGAAGTTTATGGAAACTCCACCATTATTGCTGTTCTTCATCCCTCATAAATAGGGGTTTGATTTTTTCATTTAGAAGCTTTAGCTATTTCCATGAAAAAATAAAACAATGAAGAAAATACTAAAAAAATTGAAAATTCTTAATTTTTCAAGCTTTCAAGGTAATTTTTCTGTAAAAATTCTAATTTATGTTAATTTCATCTTTGAATGTTCATTTTAGTAAGTTTTATCATTGCTTGAGCTCATGGATTTCATTTTATGCCTAGCATGAAAATAATGATCAAAGTTTACGTATTTTGTTGATATATTTGACTTTCATTGCATTTGTGTTAATTTTCATTATAATAATTTTTTTATTAGTAAAAATGATATTATCTTTATGAACATATGTTTAATGATATTTATCATGTCATGTTCATCTTGATTACGTTGAAAATATTAGTGATTTTTGTATTTTCAAGTTTGATAAAATTTTATTTATATATTTATGATATTATTTATGACATTTCATGATGGAAAAACTTTGTTTTGGTGATATTCATGCTCTGGCCGAGTCTGATTGGAATTGATGATGATGATGATTTTGTGCTTATTTTTATCTTGATTTCATGGTTTTTAGGTTATTTTGTAATGTTAGTAAACATAGGGACTAAATTGCAAAATTTGTAAAAGTTTTTTTAGGTAATTTTTGGCTTGGCCGAGAGCTTTATGAACCATGAAGAATTATGATTCATGTGTTTACAAACATGTTTTAGGAGTTTTTAACACTTTAGAGGTCATTTTGTAATTTTAAAAAGTTTAAGGATTAAATTACAAAAATGGAAAATTATGTTTTATGGCTAAAAGTGCTTGGCCGAACCTTCATCTACATTTTTGCCATGATTTTTGTGTTGATTGTGACATGGTTTGATGATTTGTTGTGATGTTTTTCCATGTTGAGGTCAAAATGCAAATTTAGGAAGTTTAGGAATAAGTTTGCAAAAAGATGAGAATTTTTGTTTCAAGGCCAAGGTGTTTGGCTGAATCCTTATGGATGTATTTGCTGTGTTTTTCATATGTATTTTCATATAGTGATGTTTTATTATATTTTTTCTATCTAGGGATTTAAATATAAAATTTAAAAAGTTTAGGGACTAAATAGCAAATTCTAGTATTTAGGTATAAAATGGTCATTTTTGTCACTTTCAAATATTTCTATTATTGCTATGATCTTCCATAGGGGTATAAAAATTTTTAATACTTTTCGTATTCTCTCAGTTTTTCATAGGGTACAAAAAGAAAATTTTAAAAGTTTAGAGGCTTAATTTTAATTTTTGCATTTTAAGTGAATTTTTGAACTTCAATTTCCCTATTTAGGATAGATTTATCATTTCTTATCATTTTAGTGTCCTTTAGAGTTGCCAGAATACTTTCACATTGAAGGTATACCTTAAGGACATTTTGGTAATTTTTTCACTATGATGCTTTTATGCCAAATGTGAATATTTACGATTGGTTTAGCCTTCTAAGATCATTTTAGTATACATGAAGGTTACTGAATACTTTCACATTGAAAGTATATCCTAGGGGCATTTTGGTAATTTTGCTCACCAAGATGATTTTATACTAAAAGTGAATATCTAGGATTGGTTTAGCCTTCTAAGATCATTTAAAGTCCATTAGGGTTACTGCGATAGTTTCGCGTTAAAGGTATACTCGAGGGGCATTTTGGTATTTTTGCTCACTAAAATGCTTTTACGCCAAAGGTAAAATTGAGTGATTAGTTTAGCTCTTAGATCATTTTAGTGTATATTAGAGTTACCAAGATACTTTCACGTCGAAGATATATTTTAGGAGAAATTTGCTAATTTTGCTCATTGAAATGCTTTTATGCCAAAGGTGAATATTTAGGATTGGTTTAGTCTTCTAAGATAATTTTGAAGTCCATTAGGGTTGCTGAGGTACTTTCACGTAAAAGGTATACCATAGGGGTATTTTGATAATTTTTTTATCGAGATGCTTTTACGCCAAAGGTGAATATTTAGGATTAGTTTAACCTTCTAAGATCATTTGAAAGTCCACAAGGGCTATTGGGATACTTTCACATCGAAGGTATACCATAGAGGTATTTCGATAATTTTTCTTTAAGCCGAGTTTTAGGCTAGCATCGGTATACTTTTAGGCCAAAGGTGCATATTTAGGATAGGTTCACATTCTTATTATCATTTTCAAGTCCTTAGGATAATTGGGATACTTTTATGTCAAAGGTATATCTTAGGGGCATTTTTATAATTTTGCATCAGAACCAAGTTCTATATGAATACTAAGATACTTTTATGTCAAAAGTACACATTAGGCATAGGTTCATCATATTAGACCATTTTTAGGTCTTAGGGTCAACATTTTTAATAAAACTAGTTTTTTTTTTAAAAAAAATATTAAGGTAATGTCTCCTAATTAAATTAATATATGGATTTCCTACCAGAATATGTTAGGGGTTCTACCGATTATTTTAACAATAAGATAACCTTTTCAAAATGAAAGTCGGGATTTTTCAACTTTTGTAAAAATAAAACCTTTCATATTCCATAGGTTCTCCAAGGGGGTACGACAAAGAATGATAAAAACTTTTATGTTCTCTTGCTTTTTCAAAGGGTGCGCAAGATATTTCGATTTTTAAAAATGTTAAAAAGCTGATTTTCTCATTCAAAATAATAAATTTGTTTCATGAAATTTTACTTTTAAATATGGAAATTATAACTAAATATCAAATATTGAAACCAAATAAAAATAAAAATTTATGTTAAGACGCAATTAATAAGGTACTAACTACTGGGCATCACGAGAAAGTCGATCATTGTAGTTGTAACCAACTTCCAAACCCTTTCATGCGATCTTTGGTATGAGCGCGGACCTTGAAGTTTGTTTTTATAGGTTTCGTAATCCTTAAAATATAGACTCTAGTAGGTGAGCCAAAATAGATTGATGGCGACTCTAAATAAATAGTCATTTGATAACAACTATTTAGAGAAATCGAGTGAGTGATTCATCTCGACAACTCAGTCCCCATACATGAAAAATAGAGAATAATAATAATGATATGGCCCAAAAAATAAAACAAAATAATGATACATATATTATATAATATACAAACAAGGGGTACATTCATCATTTTAAGTTAGGTTGGTCAGGGTTCATATTCAAACCATGTTACGACAGCTTGGCGACTCCATTGGGGGCATGTTAAAGAGTCAGGCCCAAAATTAATTACGTGTTAACAAAATTTTGATTAATTTAGTTTCAATTGGTATTTAACTACAATTCCTGATATTTTCCAAAAAATATATATTTTTCATTTATATGGAAAATTTCAATATATATTATTCATATTTTCACTAACATTTTTATTCCCTTTGCACCATTATTTTTTTGGGGCATTTGGAATAGGGTTTTTTTTATTATTTTTGAAAGTATCGAGTCATAAAAGGTAAGTTGTTCCCTTGCACACACTGCACACAGGCATTGCATGTGATTCTCCTTCAACTTATAGAAGAGGCACAAGTACCTAATATTTTAGGAAAAGGCAAAGTAGCTTTGCCTTCTGAGGTGTTAGCCTCTGTCTATGCCAGTGAAAAGCATACTGAGTGTAAATTCCCACACCTCTCAAGGTGTTAGCCTCGTTATGGGCTTAGAAGATACTCTAACTCGAATTGAACACTTACTGACATAAACACACGATGGGTAAGGTGGTTCTTTCTGGACTCGAGGAGCAATTCAAGAACCTATTTAGATGTCTAACCGAATCTTCATGTAATAAGCTAGAGAGGACTCACCTAGTTGAACTATACCCGCTTGCATAAATTACCAAATTAGGTACATATGGGGGAACGCTTCTAACCTTTTACACTCATAATTTAATTTTCTTGATATTTATAAGTGCATATTGCGTTAGTATGATACATTTTACTTTTTATTTATTTCTTGCATTCATTTGTTATATTATGAAGGATTTTTCTTAATTTTTGGCATGACATTCATATCCCATGGAAACTTCTAAATTAATTTATGCATAACTTTTTACATTTACAAAGTTCACATTTTCGTATGCTCATGCATTCATAATTTTTAAGTACTTGTAAAAGTAATTCTTTTCAACTATTTTTTTTGTTTGAATCTTAAATAGGAAAATTTTGGTTGGTAAAACAGTAGCATGGAATCATCACTTGAATTCTCTAGTTCTTGCCTTTGCACTAATTTACAGGTGATATGGAATTACAAGATCGAAAATGAAGACATTAATTGACAAGATGGGTAAGAATGAGTCTAAAACAATGAAGGGAGATAGGAGTCCCAAATACTCCAAGCCATTCAAAAAAGTAAAAAGAGAAAATAAGCTATGGAGGAAAAGTCTTCACAAAAGCAATGCCTTGATCAAAAAAGTTCTCCTGTATCATACCAATACTTCTGCCAGAGATCCAAGGAAGTACAAACTTAAGACAATTCATTAACATTTAATATATACAGTTAGTAGATACTAGCCATCCACATTAACATTGTTGCCCCTTTACAACAGGTAGATGCAAAAATTGTTGCGCAAAAAGAATTAACAATCTTTAACTTTAACAACAAGGAAAGGTCCTTACAAAATCAAAACCACGACCAAACAATTTATTATTATTACAAATAGTCTCATCTTATACCAGCACTTCTGCCAGGAATTCGAGAAGTACAAGTTGAACAGTTATTTCCTCAAAATACTTAATTTTTATCATACCAATACTTCTGCCGGGGATCCAGGGAGTATAAGTTGAATGACAATTACCTCAAAGTACTCAATTTTTATCATACCAACACTTCTGTCGCAGATCCAGGGAGGTCTAAGTTGAAAGGCAATTACCTCAAAGTACTCAATCTTTGGGGAGCCAGTTTTATGACACATATTCTTATTGACCAAGGGGTAATGGCTAAAATATATGGGATGAGAGAATAATCTTGTCACAACCATAGTGAGTCAAGGAAACGAGAAAATCCATTCAGACAATGTCTTTGACCCTAGCCTTTCATTGTTCAACAACTTTAATAGGTTTATACTATACCTCACAGCCCTTTACACAAACTTTTTTGATCCAAAGTTCTAAAGGGCAAAGAGACCCGTAAAGCAGCTTACGCGATTCTTAAAAGCAGAATAGAAAAAAAGATGAAGGTGTATCATGCCCTATTGATTTCCTACACCAACCTCTTTCCTTTACTCAATCAAACTGAGATGATCTTTGCCATAAATTGTAATTTAAATCTTGGATAGTTACTTGCTATGCCACAAGCTTTGGATTCATCTTCTTTGCTATGGAATGTAGAAAAAAGATGGCATGATTGAGATAACTGGAAAAAACCATTAATCTTGTGGAATTTTTGAGCTTGAGAACTTAGAGTTTAATCACCTTTTAATGTTCCACTAGCTGATTTATAATTCAGCCCTTAAGGATGTAAAAATTTGAAGCTGGTAGAGGTCTATTAAAGACGATTGGTCTAAGGGTCCCTAACCTTATGGTAATATGCTAATCAGGGGCAATTTCTATCTTAGCTCCAAAGCTTCGTATGTTACTTTTTTAGAAACTGTAAATTATGAAAATGAATTTTGATTTGTAAATAGTATGCACACTATCATCAACCATGAATTTTGTTAATAATACTTTCCAATATTTAGGGTAATGAGAATATTTTAGAAAATTTTTCTTTAAAGGATGATCATCATTAGAGTTAAGTCTCTTAGAAAGGTCATTTACCTCTATATATATGATTATCCTAAACATTCAGCTATTAACCTTTCACCACCAAAGATCTTCCACATCTAAATGTTCTTTTCTATGGATTCATTAAAGATCTTAAAAATGGGTTATGCTCCTAAAAAATTCAGAATTGATAGTTTGACATGTGTTACAGTAATGATAGTAATTCCAAGATTCCCTCATTTTGATAACTTTTTGCCATAACTTCTTTGACACTCTTTTAAATCCTTAATTCAAGAAGAATAAGAGTAAACATGAGCCAAAATCTCTTTTTCCTTTGAACAAAACCTTTGCAAACCATTGCCTGATGCATAAGATATGAAATCCAAGATGTTTTCCTTGTCAATCCAATATTTTTCCCTAAAGGCTAAACCAGTCATTGTTGGCTGTGAGGCCAATAGTATTAAAAGGCATACATTAAGCCTTTATTAAGTGTAATGTTATGTTATTAAGGTACTCAAAATGATTTAAGAAAGAAAATAATTTTTTTCCTAGTGAAATGTTTACTAGTTCAGATGGCTATGTTAGAGATAAAAAATGGCCTTCTTTTGCTATCCTTTGTAAATATAAACTTTGCAATCCCCTTTGAGCCTGATAATTTATTTTCTTTCTTTAAACCCTAATCAAAGATCACCTTCCACACTGAAGGGAAAATAAGTTGAAGCTTCGAAATCAGAAGGAGCAAATTTTGCCTTAAAGTTACAAGAAGACCAAGTTAGATGTCATAAGGAAAATTTTGAAGACTAAAGAAAGTCAAAGTTTCAAGTTTAAATAGTTAAAGTGAAAAATGAAGAAAGTTCAAGTTTCAAGTTCAAATATTTAACATGAAAAATGAAGAAATTTCGAGTCTCAAGTTTAAATATTCAAAGTAAAATAAAGAAAGTTCAAATTTTAAATTTTTTAAAGTAAAAAAAAAATCAAGAAAGTTTAAATTTCAAGTTCCTTCAAAATGAAGAATGAAGCAGGCAAAAGTAAATAAAGAATATAGATGTGTTTTGCTTTAGAAGACATCCTAAGTCGAGTTCTGCTGAAGAAAAGTGACCCTTGATTCAATTACCTTTAAATACTTGATTTGGGCTTATTTATCCTTTTCTTTTTTTAACCCTAAACCATGGCCTATGTTATATATCTAGCAAAGTCCATTTTTAAACATAGCTATTTGAGCTGTCAGGACTTTCTTAGGAAGCTATTTAAAATTTCATCTTTTTGAATGATTTTTGAGTCTTTAATAATATGATAGGGCAAGCTTAAAGGCTTAGGAATTGTTGCTAAATCAAAAAAGATAGCCACCAATGAAAACCCTTTGTGCTAATTTAAAAATGATCCCAAACCCTTAACCTTTGGAAATTTTATGATATTAGCAAAACGTTGAATTAAATGCCTAAATATTGATTCCTTTCAAGATAACTTTTTCGAATTTTTATACCCTACCTTAGAAATTGATGCTTACCAAAAGCCTTTCAAATCAACCTTTTAAGACTTGGTTTTTACTAGCATTATTTTAAAAACTGTTGGCTATTATATTTAAAGATTAAAAGGATGTTATAACTTGATTGTTTGCCTTTCAAGGAATTCCCATGAAAGAAACATTTTCTTATATTTGGTCTTGATAAACCTCGATCTTTTTGTATTAATTTCTTCAAGATAAGTTTTTACCCGTGTCACCTAATTTGTTCCTTTAAATTTAGTTCTTTATTTCATTCAAAGAGGTCCCTAATGGTGATTATCGATCATAATAAAATCTTAGCATCGAGATGAAGATAACATGTCCATTATCCTTGATATTGGAAAATTCATGGCTAAAACTATTTTGAAATTTTTATCGAGTAGATTCTTTCCCAGTTAGGATAAGAAAGTGATTCATTTCTGTAAATCCTTAAATTTTGATAAGTTATGATATTTCTCATGATTTTAATAGAAGTTTGTAAATATACCTTATGTAGATACTTATCCAACTATATAAAGTTGTATCATTGAATTGATAAACATTGATTTGATATTTGGGAACTTTACAAGGAAATTTGAATAATTCATAAATCCTTGAAATAAAGATTAGAAGAAGGATTTCGCGGGACAAACATAAGATAACATATTAATGATTTAAAATCCAAGGATGAGAAGAAGCTTTCAACTTTAAGTTTAGCCACGGGCTCTTTTTGCCAAAATAAAAGAAATATCCATCTTCTAAAGATGCCTTGAGGTTTAGGTTAATTCTCTTATTTATAAAAAAAATACAAATATTTGCAACATTTTTTGAAAATGCCTTCAACTTTAAGAAAAAGCATGCTTTCAAAGCAGAAAGACATTTTAGGAATAGTTTTTACATTATGCATGCATTTGTATTCAATAATTTACAGAAAACGTTAAATGTAATGTGAAAGAAGAATGATGATCATGCTTATTCCCTTAAAATCAAAAGGTAAGTCCCCCATCTTTTTAAACTGACCAAGCATCAAATGTTATTTTAAACCTTTTTCATTTGTTGACTTGTCAATTTCATCTTGGTCTGCCCTTTATATGTTGACTTATTAATTTTACCTCGGTCAGCCTTTTTCATTTGTTGACTTATCCTCGTCCACCTTTACATATGTTGACTTGTCAATTTTGTCCTTGTTAACCCTTACCTATGTTGACTTATCAGTTTTGTCCCGGTCAACCCTTACATATGTTGAGTTATTGGTTTTATCCCAGTCAACCCCTTTTATTTGTTGACTTATCAGTTTATCCTGATTAACCTCTTCATTTGTTTACTTATTGATTTCATCTCAATCAATCCTTAGCTATATTGACTTGTAGATTTTGTCCTGATCAGCCCTTTCAATTTGTTGACCTTTTAGTTTCATCTTGGTCAACCCTTACCTATGTTGATTTATCGATTTCATTTCGGTCAGCCCTTTTCATTTGTTGACTTATCAGTTTTACCCCAGTTAACCCTTAAATATGCTGACTTGTCAATTTTATTTCAATTAACCTCTTTCATTTGTTGACTTGTTAATTTCTTTCAATCAACCCTTTTTATTTGTTAACTTGTTAATTTCATCCCGATGAACCTCTACCTATGTTAACTTATCGATTTTATCCCAGTCAACCCTTTTTATTAATTGGCTTTTTAATTTTATCCCGATCAACCTTTTTCATTTGTTGACATGTCAGTTTCATCCCAGTCAACCCTTACCTATGTTGACTTGTCAGTTTCATCCCACTCAACCCCTTTCATTTGTTAACTTGTAGGTTTGATCATGATCAACCTTTACCTATGTCGACTTTTCAGTTTTATCTCGGTCAACCACTTTTTATTTGTTGACTTATTTGTTTTGCCCAAGTTAACCCTTTATCCTTGTTGACTTACCTTGTTGACTTATAGGTTTTTTTCGGGTTTAACTTTTCTCTTTGTTGACTTGTAGGTTTTATCATGATCAACCTTTTTTTATTGACTCATAGGTTTTGCCTCGTCAACCCTCAATCCTTGTTGACTCGTAGGTTTTACACCCTTAATCCTTGTTGACCTGTAGGTTTTGCCCCGACAACCTTTTCACTTTGTTGACTTGTATGTTTTGTCTCAGTTAACCTTTCTCTTTGCTGACTCATAGGTTTTGCCCTATTTAACCCTTTATCCTTGTTGACTTATAGGTTTTACCCTGGCTAACCTTTTTTCTTTATTAACTTATAGGTTTTGTCTTGGTTAACCTTTCTTTTTGTTGACTTATCAGTTTTGCCTCAGCCAACCCTCTACCCTTATCGACCTATAGGTTTTGCCTTAGTCAACCCTTTATCCTTGTTGACCTGTAGGTTTTGCCTTTGTCAACCCTTTTTCTTTGTTGACTTGTAGGTTTTGTCTCGGTTAGCCTTTCTCTTTGTTGACTCATAGGTTTTGCCCTAGTCAACCCTTTATCCTTGTTGACTTATAGGTTTTGCCCTATTAACCTTTTTTTTTTGTTAACTTATAGGTTTTGTCCTGGTCGACCTTTTTCTTTGTTGACTTGTAGGTTTTGCCCTGATCAACCCTTTCTTTTTGTTGACTTGAAGGTTTATCCTGTCAACTTTTCCCATTATCTTTTCTTAACTTATAGTTTTTATGCCGATCAACTTTCTCTTTGTTAACTTATAGGTTTTATCCCTGTCAACTTTTCCCATTATGCTTTGTTGACTTATAGGTTTTATCCCAACAACCTTTCTCTTTGATACTCATAGGTTTTGTCCCGATTAATCTCATTCTTTATCCTTGTTGACTTGTATATTTTGTTTGAGTAAACTTTTTTCTCCTCTGTCGATTATAGGTTTTATCTTGATCAACCCTTTTTTCGTTGACTAGTAGATTTTGTTCCAGTCAACCTTTCATCTTTTACCATTTTTGACTTATAGGTTTCATCCTGGTTAATTTTTTATTTCATTGACTTGTATCGTTTCATCTTAGTCAACCCTTTTTCTTTATTGACTAGCATGGTTTTGTCCCAGTCAACCTCTTTTGACTTAGGTTTCACCTTAGTCATCATTTTAATTTAAGGTTTTGCCTTTGGTTAATTAGTTATTATGTTCCTTTGTAGTTTAGTTTATTTTTCAAAGATTAATGACTTGAACGAAATTATGTCCATTTGGTCTTTACCCTGTTCCTGATGCTCAGCAACGGTCAAAGAGGGACAGTTGTAGACACCTAATTTCATCCAAGTCTCTTTTTAATAATCCAGAATATTTGAGATTAAGAACTTAACGGCCACTCTCATTTGGATTTTTTTCAAATTAACCAAACATTCTCGAAACCTTTTTATCATATTTAAATGGCCATAAGTTCATGTGACAGAAAAATCATATTTTGATCTCTAATTTCAGATATACAAAATGAATATTTAAGAGAAAAATTATTTTTTAATAGTTTTTTTTCAAAGTTTGAAAATTTATCTTTGCGGATTATAACATAGTCAAATTTCCCATTTATAGGATTTTTTTAGAATTATTTGTAAAATTTTAGAAATTCACTGTCATATATTTTTATCGATACCTATGTATGCCAATACACACTCCAAAAAATCAGAAATACTCAAGGAAAAATTCATATCGGCATTTATAACACAAGGTGTCAAGCTATCCACTTTAGTAATTAATTTTAAATTTTTTACAGTATCATGAGTATTATACTCGTCAAATTTTCTAGGTAAAATAATTTCGAATTTCGAATTTTCATCTTCACCATTTTTTAATTTGAATAATATGTTTTATATAGTTCATTTCATATAAGTTTCAATGTATTTTTTAAAAATTTTCTCGATTCTAGAATATGAAACTTTTTTTATCTGTAAAATTTTTGGTGAAATTTTCTCGAGATTAAATTTCAAAATTCTTTAAATATTCATATTTAACCACCATTAAATTAGTTTTTAAAATTTCATTTATTTGTTAGAAATTTTTGGATTTTTTTATTTTCCAAATACAGAGTTTTCTACTCTTTAATTTTTTTTGTGATTTTTCTAAATTTATAATTTCTAAAATTCTTAAAATATTATTATTTAATTCATATTAAATCAGTTTTTAAAAATTTAATTTATTTTATGAGTTTTTTAGAATTTTCCTGTTTTCAAGATATGGAGTTTCCTACTTCGTAAAATTTTTTCAACAGATTTTTTTAATTTATAATTTTTAAAGTTCATCAAATATTTTTGTTTAATCCATGTTAAATCAGTTTTGAAAATTTTATTTATTTTATAAACTTTGCATTTTTTTTAGATTTTTCATGTTTCCAAATAGTGAGTTTTCTACTTTATGAATTTTTTTGGTAGATTTTTTTGAGTTTATAATTTTTAAAATTCTTCAATTATTATTGTGAAATTCATATTAATTCAGTTTGTGCAAATACAAATTATTTTATGAGTTTTTCATTTTTTCTTTGTATTTTTCTCCGTAAGGTTTTTCTCGTAAAATTTTACAAGTTTATTATTTTAATTTTTTTTGTAGATTAAAAATGTTTTTATTTTATATTAGATTAAATAAAATTGATCATATGAAATTTATTTCAAAAATATAATTTTTAATTTTAACAATTTAATCCTTTTAACTAATTTTTATAGTATAATTCTACAGATTATACAAATATCTTCCGAAAATTCTCTAGGCTTTGATGATGTCATGCATGACATCATCAACTAAAAGGCAAATACAATTAATTTAAGTCACATCTAAATTAATAAAAATAAAAAATCTAAAATAAATAAATAAATAAATAAAATAAAAAATATGTGGAAGTTGGTGGAAACTCCACCATTGTTGCTGTCCTTCATCCCCTATAAATAGTGGTTTGATTTATTCATTTAGAAGCTTTAGCAATTTCCATTAAAAAAAAAGAATAAACATTAAAAAAATTGAAAATTCTTAATTTTTCAAGCTTTGAAGGTAATTTTTCTTGAAAAATTCTAATTTTTGTTAATTTCATCTTGAAATCTTCATTTTAGTGAGTTTTATGATTGCTTAAGCTCATGGATGTCACTCCATGTTGAAAGGCCAAGCATGAAAACAATGATTAAAGTTTATGTATTATGTTGATATATTTTATTTTTATTGCATTTGTGTTGATTTTCATTATAGTAATTTGTGTTTTTTAGTAAAAATGATATTATCTTTATGAGTATATGTTTAGTCATATTTATCATGCTATGTTCATCTTGATTATATTGAAATATTAGTGATTTTATGCTTTTCAAGTTTGCTAATGAAATTTCCTGATGAAAAAACTTTGTTTTGATGATATTCATGCTTTGGCCGTGTGATTGGAATTGATGATGATGATGATTTTGTGCTTATTTTTGTCTTGATTTCATGGTTTTTAGGTTATTTTGTAATGTTAATAAACATAGGGACTAAATTATAAAATTAGTAAAAGTTTTTTTAGGTCATTTTTGTCTTGGTCGAGAGCTTTATCTGCAAGGAGAATTCTAATTCATGTGTTTACAAACATGTCTTAGGAGTTTTTAACACTTTAGGGTTCATTTTGTAATTTTAGAAAGTTTAGGGACTAAAGTGTAAAATATGGAAAATTTATGTTTTATGGCTAAAAGTGCTTGGCCAAACCTTCATGTATATTTTTGCCATGATTTTTGTGTTGATTCAGTCCTAGTTTGATGATTTGTTGTGATGTTTTTGATGTTTTTACATGTAAGGGTCAAAATGCAAATTTAGGAAGTTTAGGGATGAGTTTGCCAAAAAGTGAATTTTTTTTCAAAGCCAAGGATTTGGCCGAATCCTAGTGGATGTATTTGCTATGTTTTTCATATGTTTGTGATGTTTTATGATATTTTTTTGTTTAGGGACTTAAATATAAATTTTGAAAAGTTTAAGGATAAAATAAGAAATTCTAGAATTTAAAGGTAAAATGGTCATTTTTGCCACTTCTAAATATTTCTATTATTCCTATGGTCTTTTGTAGGAGTATAGAAATTTTCAAAACTTTTTGTATTCTTTCAGTTTTTCATAGGGTACGAAAAATTTTTTTTAAAAGTTTTGGGGTTTAATTGTAATTTTTACATTTTAAGCCAATTTTAGAACTTTTGTTTCCTTATTTAGGATAGATTCATCATTTCTTATCATTTTAGTGTCTACTAGGGTTATCGGGACACTTTCACATTAAAGGTATACTTTAAGGGCATTTTGGTAAATTTTTCATCAAGATGCTTTTACACCAAAGGTGAATATTAGGGATTGGTTGAGCCTTTTAACATCATTTTAGTGTCTGTTAGGGTTACCAGGATACTTTCACATCGAAGGTATATCCTAAGGGATTTTTGTAATTTTGCTCATCGAGATACTTTTATGCCAAATGTGAATATTTAGGATTGGTTTAACCTTTTAAGATCATTTTAAAGTCCATGAGGGCTATTGGGATGCTTTCACGTAGAAGGTATATTGTAGGGGTATTTTAGTAATTTTCTCTCAAATCGAGTCTTAGGCAAGCATCGAGATGCTTTTAGGCTAAAGGTGCATATTTAGGATGAGTTCACATTCTTATTATTATTTTTGAGTCCTTAGGATAACTGGGATACTTTTACGTCGAAGGTATACCCTAAGGATGTTTTTGTAATTTGCATTAGAACCAAGTCTTATATGAATACTGGGATACTTTAATGTAGAAAGTACACATTATGAATGGTTCACCATATTAGACCCTTTTTAGGTCTTAGGGTCGATATTTTTAATAAAATCAGGTTTTTTTTTAAAATTAAGACAATGTCTCCTAATTAAATTAATATGTGAAGTTCTTATCAGAATATGCAAGGGGTTTTATGGATTATTTTAATAACAAGACACCCCTTTCAAAATAGAAGTCAGGATTTTTGAACTTTTGTAAAAATGAAACCTTTCATATTCCACAGATTCTCTAGTAGGGTACGATAGATAATAATAAAAACTTTCATGTTCTTTGGGTTCTTCGAAAGGGTACCTTATTGTTAATTTTCAAAAATGTTAAAAACTCGATTTTCCCATTCAAAATAATAAATATATTTCCTAAAATTTTCTTTTTAGATATGGGAATTATAATTAAATATCAAATATTGAAGCCAAAAACAAAAGACTTATTGTGATGCTCACGGACTAATTTACAGTGTCTCCATCATCATCTGTAGGTACCGAATCAATGCTATCACCTACAGAAAAGTTGTCTTGCTTTATTAAGAGCAGGAAAACTAGACCAGCAGTTTCGAAAAAGTAAATAGCATAGAACTCAAGGCCTAAATTGCAAAGATGCTGCCTCAAGTTCGTGATCTAGTAGTTCCAATGGAGATTACCATGGCCGTTATGGCTTTCATGAAGCATGAGAATTTAAATTAACACGCTATAGAACAATCTCCATTCACCCGCTAGCAGCAGAGGGGATTCGATTCCTGTTATTTGTGCGATTGATAAGGTAATGATTATTGGGCGTCACGAGAAGGTCAATCCTTACTTGTGATTATAATCGACTCTGGAACCCTTTCATGCGATCTCTGGTATAAGAGTAGACCTTGAGGTTTGTTTTAATGGGTTTTATAATCCTTAAAATATAGACTCTGGCAAGTGATCAATCTCACTTGGCCAAAATAGATTAGTGGTGACTCCAAATAAATGGTCCCAAAAATTAAAAATATAGAATAATAATAATGATATGGTTCCAAAAATGACCACTCGGTTTCTAAAAATGACCATATCATTATTATTATTTAGAGAAATCGAGTGAACGATTCATCTCAATAGCTCAGTTCCTAGAAATGAAAAATATAGAATAATAATAATAAAGATATGGCCCCAAAAAATAAAAGAAAATAATGATAAATATATATATAAAAACAATGGGAACATTCACCATTTTAAGTCAGGCTAATCAGAATTCGTATCTATGCCATGTTACGACAGTACTTATAATAGGCTTTTTTGCGTACCATTTGCAATACAGAGGTGATCACGGATCTATTAACACCAAAACCACCAGCTAGCTTGCTAGTAAGTGAAAGTAGTTTTCTTTGTAGGAGTATGAGAGTAGGTTAAAATGTTCTCTTTCATGGAGTGCTTGTTGGTTGTCAGGGGCTTTAGCATTGTTCACATTGCGAGGTTGAGCAAGACTCAACACGAAGCTTATCATTGTTGAATCAACAGACTATACTAGTTATGGCATTGATGAGTAGGGATTGAAGCCTAGATAGGCATGTTAGGGAAGTGCATGCTATGTGCTAGATATGGACTCTAAGTGAATTTAGTCGGGCTTTCATTGATGGCATTCATTTCTTTTTCTTTGCCTTTAGCCATAGTCTTTTTGTTTGAGTTAGATAACTCTCTACCAGATATCTTGCCACATTTTATAGCATTATCAATTATCTCACCTAATATGACTATGTTGGCAAAATTCTTTGTAGCATTCCCTATTAGCTTCTCATAGTATAGAACTCGTAATATGCTAACAGACATGTTGCCATTTCCATTTTGGTTAGGGGAAGGTGAACCTGAGCAGCTTTCTCTTTCTGTCTCTAGGCTTAGTATTTAAAGCTTTCAGTGGTCTTCTTTTCCATATTCATGAAAGAGGTGATCTGGGGCCCAATCGGATACATTTTGATATTGATCTAAGAAGGCATAAGCTAAGTTTGCCTGTATTTAAAATTTAACTCGATCGAGCTTTATATACCAATTAGCAGCTGCACCGGTCATGCTGTCTTGAAAATAGTGTATCAGTAGCTTCTTATTCCCTTCATAACTAGCCATCTTTCTACAATACATATGAAGGTTAATATTAGGATCTGTAGTTCTATTGTATTTTTTAAAATTTGGCACCTTGGGTTTAGGTGGGATAACGAGATTGGAGACTAAACCTGAAGATTTTGCATCTATGATCCTAAATTTTTCATTACCTTCCATAGCCCTGAGGTGCTTTTCCAATGAGTAATACTTGCTTGGGTCCTCATCAGCTTTAAAAGGCTTATTTGCTTTCTCTTGCTCTGCTTGTTCATTGAGGTTTAAGATTAAGGGCCTTGCCAATAAAGAGCTTGCAGCCTGGTACCTCTAGACCAAATAGGTGTTCTGTTAGGTTTAGATAGATGAATGGCTAAGCTGGTGGAATTGGTGCTACTAAAGGTTGATGTTCATGTAATACCTTTTCATGTGCATTGGTAGCTTTAGTACCACTATTGAGATCACTTTTGAGATTAACTAGCCCTTTACCCATGTTAATAGTCCTCTTTGCCCTTTATTCAGAGCAACAGACAATAGCTTTCTTAGTCCACTATCTGAGCTTGGAGTTCCTCATTCTTGCAAAATGACTATTTTTGAAACTCCCTATATATAAGTTCCAATCATTCAATATGGGCTTAATGGTCATTTTTCATAGGTCTTCAACTAGTGCAAGTATTGTATCAATGGAGAATGGTAAATTCTATGTGTCGCCACATGCTTGGCCTTTAAAACTTCAGATGATCCAAAGGGCATAGTGCGCTCGACTTAAAGATAAATAATGGTTGGTTATGGTCCAGCCTTTGAGCTATCCCTTGATTGGGATTTGGATTAGGCGTGATTAGATGAAGGGGATAGGGACCGTCAGATGAGTCACTCATCTAACTGGACCTGGATGGCCACCACGAAGTGGCCATAAACTTGGAGTCACCACCGATCATTTTAGGCTAAGCAAGATCGGACACCTATTGAAAACAACATTATGAGTTATGAAACTCGAAACATTGATTTCAAGGTCTACAAAGTCCAGAGATTCGTTGGTTGGGCTCAGGAGTTGGTTACGTACAAGGAAGGACTAACATTCCCACAATGCTAGAAATCAGTACATATTAACTATATCTCACTTTGGTCTCAGTTAAATCGGTTCCATTTGGTCTCTATTTAGATATAATCCTCTTTAATGCATGGAGTTTTGGAAAATATGAATATAGGGTTTTTTATTAAGAAAAATTAGATCACCTATGCACCTTAGAGATGTAAGGAACATAGGGATTTTTTTATGAAAATGATGTTCGAATTGGATTTTAAAAATTGGATGTTTCGTATTAGGCACTAGAGAGATACCAGCATGAAACATCGCCTCGTAAATTTCATTAGAAAATGAATTTTAAATATGAATGCACAATAACACGACAAAAGGAAATAAGTTAGTGAGGCAAAAAATAAGAAATATAATAATATCATAAACAAGCAATCACAAACAAATGGCAATCACAAACAAATGGACATAAAAAAAGGGGCGATCAGAATGTATCTCATAATTGCCTTTGATTATTGAAGAATAACCCAGATAATAATTTTAGAGACCGGTCCGGGTTTGATGATAATTTGAAGAACAAAGACAATTTTTATCAAAACAATTTAAGGCATTCAGAAGAGAAAAAATTTTAAGTTATTGAGGTAAAAGTGGGTTTGGAGTATCCCTTCGGAGAAGTGGGGTTGGAGTTCCCCTAAAATATAGTTATGAAAATAATTAGGAATAAAGAAAAAATTTTATTATTATTTTTTGAAAACAAGGTTGGAGTATCCTCTCAGAGTAGTGGGGTTGGAGTGTCCCTAAAGTTAAGTAAACATTTAAGAATAAGGAGAAAATTTAAACTTTGTTTAAAAAATAGGGTTGGAGTGCTATTCTTCATCTATTGGAGGTAGCATGAATTTAACTTAGGGATTTTTCTAAAAATCAGTTTGTAAGATACAAGCAAGCATTTTAATGGAGATATTGTGAACAAAATACAACAAATACAAAGATAAGCATGGATTAAACATGCAAACAAGCAAAGATGATATTTTGACATGGCAATGGGTGACATAGATGCAAGAAGATGACAAATAGGGAGCATAGAGATGATAGAAACATCATCATACAAAGGAGTCGATGTTAGAGTTGTCAAGATAACATTTTTATTTTATGAGCCTCATTAAAACATAAGAAAAATATTTGAACATACCTAAGACACATTAAGGTGACCATTTAAATGTGAAATGGATTTGTGAATAATGAAGGAACATGGCAAAAGATGCATGAAAAAAGGTTGTATGATGATGAAAATCAAGCATGGTAAGTTTATATATCTAACAACATCAAGGTGTCAAGAGGGTTATCAAGATCATAGGACTACCATAACCAAGGCAATAAAGATGCATGGGAGTATTAGGAGGGTCATGGCAACATGAAAGGTTCACAAAATAAAATGGATGATCAAAACAAAAAATATATGGAACAAGGTAAAAAAATACTAGCAAAAGCATAAACTTTCCTCTTATTTAAAGTAGTAACTTTAAGCTCAGTTCCTTCCCTCTTTTTGCTATTGTTTAGCAAAAAAAGGGTGAAAGAAAGGAGCTTTCTGGTAATATGGTTGCTGATGGGGTTTTTTAAGGATGAAAATATGTGAAAGGTTTTAAGTTTTTAAAGGTGTTCTAGTGGTGGTTTTAAGGAGCTATGGGAATGAAGGTTGTTTGAAGGTGAATAGCAGTGGAACAGTGTTTTTGGTGAACTTTTTGGAGCAAGAGTTGCTAGAAGATTTATGGGAATAGATGAAGAGTTTTCTAGGATTGCTAGAGAGCTTCTTTGATAGCTGAGAGTGTTTTTTTTTAGATAGCTGGTAGTCGAGGGACTAATAGGATGCACTTTCTGGTTTTCATCCTAAGGTCCTTTCAAGCATAGTACTTCTTAACAAAATTAGAATTCACAGGGTAGGGCAAGTCGCTGCCATCCATCTTGGTTAAGATTAGAGCTCCTCTAGAGAATACTTTCACCATGTATGGCCTTTCCAAATTTGGGGTCCATTTTTCACGAGTATCTTTATGTCTCGGGAGAATTTGTTTGAGCACCAGGTCATCTTTTCAAAATTGATGAAGATGGACCTTTTTGTCATGGGCTCTTATCATGCGCTTTTGACACAACTACCTATGACAGATGGCTTTGATTCTTTTTTCTTTGATGAAATTGAGCTGCTCGTATCAGTTTTTAACCAATTTAGCCTCTTCAAGTTGCGATTCTATTAGGACTCTAAGCGAAGGGATTTCAACTTCAACTGGTAAAATAGCCTCCATGTCGTAGACCAAAGAGAATGGGATGGCACTCATGGAAGTTCGTACTGCTGTGCATTAGGCGTGTAAGGCAAAAGGCAACTTCTCATGCCAATCCTTATACGTCTTTGCCATCATTTCAACTATTTTTTTGATATTCTTGTTGCCTACTTTAACTGTTCCATTCATCTTTGAACGATATAGGATGAAGTTTTGATGCTGAATCTTAAACTGAGAGTAGACTGCTTGCATCATTTTATTTTCAAGTTATGTGCATTATCAGCGATAATCTAGTCGGGAAGACCATATCTACAGATGATGTCTTATTTCACAAATTTACACACGACAGACCTAGTGTATTGGCATAAGAAGTTCCTCTACCCATTTGGTAAAGTAATCGATCACCACCAAAATGAAGCGATGCCTATTAGAAGCCTTGGGGGTAATCTGTGCAATCATGTCCATGCCCGAAAGAAAGAAGGGCCATGGAGCTGTCATAACATATAGAGGTGTCAGTGGGATATAGATCTTATCAGTGTAGATTTGGCATTTGTGCACTTTGGGGCATATTCAATGCAATCCTTTTCGAGAGTTAACCAATAATAACCTGATCGCATGACTTGTCTTGCCATTTGGTGTCCATTAGCATGCATACCATAAATCTTTTCATGAACTTCTTCAAGTATTCTTTTGGCTTCAAAGGCATCCACGCATTAGAGCAACACCTGATCCTAGCTTTTCTTGTATAAAATCTCACTATCCAAAATAAAGTTCATAGTTAATTGTTTGATGGTTCTCTTATCAGCTTCGATGGCACCTTCTGGGTATCGTTGATTCTTGATGTACTGAAGGGTGTCATAATACCATGGAAAATCATTTTTCTCTTCTTTAACATTCTAGTAATGTGCCAGGGTTGAATAGATACTCATTTGGATAGAAGCAATGTCCGATTCTCGATTGACTTTAAACATGGAAGATAAAGCGGCCAAGGCATCAGCGATTTGGTTCTTTTCTCGAGGTAGATGTTGAAAGCTAATATCATCAAACTCTTTCTTAAACTTTGATATCAGATTTCGATAGTGGATCAGTTTAGCATCACATGTTTGCCATTCTCCCTTTAGTTGCTAAATGATGAGGGCTGAATCTCTAAACACTTGTAATGTTCAAATGCCTTTTTCAATGGCTGCCTGGATCCCATAATGCAAGCCTCATATTCGGCTATGTTGTTGGTGTAGTCAAAGTTTAATTTGGCTATGAAAGGGTAATGGTTTCCCTTGGGTGAGATGAGAATTACCCTAATTCCATGCCCCAATGTGTTTCAAGCTTCATCAGAGTATATCCTCCATGATGACCCACACTTGACGATGTTCTCTGCCTCAGATATACATATAAAGTCTTCGTTAGGTAACTTAAAGTTTAAAGGCTGATAGTTATTTATGGCTCGACTTGCCAGAAAGTCTACTATTGCACTGCCTTTAATGGCTTTCTGGTTCACATACATGATGTTGTACTCAAAAAACATAAACTGCCATCTAGCTAATCTCCTGAACAAGGTGAGGGCTTCGCATAAATGTTTGATGGGATCAAGCTTGGGATTAACCATGTAGTGTGGTATAGCATGTATTGGCTTAACCTTGGGGCTGTCTAAGCTAAAGCGCAACATAGCTTTTCTATGAATGAATAATTATTTTCATATTCTGTAAACTTCTTGCTCAAGTAAAAGACAACATGTTCCTTTTTTCCTGATTGATCATGTTGTCCTAATACACAACCATCGACTTGTATAGGATAGATATAGAATTAGTGGTCATCTGGGCACTAGTGGGACAAGTACTAAAGGGGTTGAAAGGTAATGTTTGACCTTATCAAAAGCTTTTTGGCACTCTTGGTTCTATTCTCCAAGATTTTGTTTTTTTAGTAGCCTAAAGATCGGATCATATTTATCGATCAACTGAGATATGAATCGGTTTATGTAGTTTAGTCTTCGCAATAAACTTCTCACTTCCTTTTGAGTTCAAGGTGGTAGGTTTTGGATATCTTTAACCTTGTCAGGATCCACCTTTAATCCTTTTTCACTTACAACAAACCCCAATAATTTACTAGAGGTGACACCAAATATGTATTTAGTAGGATTTAGCTTAAGCTGGTATTTGCGAAGCCTTTTAAAGAGTTTTCGCAGATTAGCAACATGTTCACTCTCTTTTGTTGATTTGGCGATCACATCATCCATATAGACCTCTATTTCTTTGTGCATAAGGTCATGATACAATGTTACCATAGCCTTTTGGTAAGTTACCTCAGCATTCTTTAACCCAAAAGGCATCACTTTATAGTAGAAAGTTCCCCACAAGGTCACGAAAGTGGTATTTTCCATGTCTTCAGCTGCCATTTTGATTTGATTATTCCCCAAAAACCCATTCATGAAAGAAAATAGTGCATTTTTGGTAGTGTAGTCTACTAAGGTATCAATGTAAGGTAGAGAAAAATTATCCTTGGGGTTGGCTTGGTTCAAGTTCCTACAGTCCATACACATTCGCACTTTATTGTCCTTCTTAGGAACTGAGACTATATTGGTACCCATTCAGGATATTTGGCTACCTTGAGATATCTTGCTTCAAATTGCTTTTTGACTTGTTTCTTAATCTTAAGGAGCATTTCTAGTTTCATCCTCCTTAACTTTTGCTGGATTAGTTTGCATTCAAGTTTGAAGGGAAGATTATGAACCATAATGTTGGTATCTAGTCTAAGTATGTCTTGATAGGGCCAAGCAAACATGTTTAAATATTCCTGAAGGAGACTTGTTAGTTGAGCTCGAGTTGATGGCTTTATGGAGGTTTCAATTTTGACTTTTTTTGGGTCTTCTTCTATTCCAAGGTTCATGGTTTTAGTGGATTCTTCATAAGGTAATATATGTTTTTCTTCCTATTCAACTAGTCTTAATAGGTCTAAGGGCATGAGGTTCTCTTTAGGGTCCTTTTCAAATTCGACCTCACCGGCACTAATCGATTGCTCGAAATCAATTCCTAAAGTTTCAATATGAATATTCATGTCACCTTCATTGGGGTACCTGAAAATATGAAAAAGAACAATATAGGTGAAAGAAGAAAAAAAAGTCTTATGTCAGCAAAAATCATGAACACAAAGAATGAATGCACAATGCTTAATCATTTTCATTGATAATACTTAATAAAAGCTACCCATACAAATGATCCTACAATACTTTTAGGCAAGAGTATGTAGGTTAAGTTCATAGCATTACTGGAATAGACTTAAACAGTATAGGAATCCTAGTCTCTGTCCAAACACTTGGAACAAACCTTGAAGGGCACAAACTTATCTTCGGACTTGTAGTTGACATCTTTGGCTTACCAATCGTATTAATGTATATCCTCAAATGCTTTGTTCAATATGAGCACAACACTAGTGGAGCCAGCATCCACATGTCCCCATAGGCAAAAACTTTTCTGAAGTGATGGGAATATCATTAGCCTATCCTCTATGTCTCATCCTAACAAATGAGCTATTCTTCTTTCATTGTTCTTCTGAGCTTGCTTTCTTTTTTGTTGTGCACTAGGCTTGAATCCCAACCCTTGTTTATCGATTTAGTTGACCACTTTCAAGGCTTTAGCAATTTCTTAAAGGCAGTTTTTTAGTCTCTTTCTAGCCTGAGCACCCTTACCAACAGTCAACTTCAAACCCATGTGAATGTTCTCTGATAGGTGGGGCTAGACTATTAGCAATCCCTCTTTGATATAAGTATCGTTGACGAACTCAAAGGATTGGAAAAAGGATTCGAGGATATCTTCATCAGGTTTGAGATATGAGGCATCAGTTGAGGTAGCAGCAATGATATCTTCTTCCCTTCAGATACTGACAACTTTATTATCGATGATGAATTTTAACTTTTGGTGCAAAGATGATAGTGTTACCCCAGCATAATGAATCCATAGCCTTTTCAACAGGCAGTTATATGATGGAGCAATATTCATCACATAGAAGTTAACTTCGTAAGTACATAAGCCGATTTGGAGTGGAATGGTGATATTCTAGACAACATTCTACCAATTTCCATCAAATACATGCATAATCGTATGACTATTTTGGATATGAGATGCGTTAATAGGGAACTTGTTCAAGCATGACATAGGCATTACATTTAAAGCTAACCCGTTATCAATGAGCACCTTAGGCAACGTGGTGCCTATACAATATATGGTGATATAGAGGGCCTTGTAATTTTTTCTTCCTCCGTGTGAGATTTCATCATCACTAAAAGATATGTAATTATCGGTGATGATGTTGTTCATTAGGCGATCCAACTAACGTATAGAGATGTCGGAAGGGACATAGGCTTTATTCAGAACCTTGAAGAAGGGCCTGTGAGCTTCTGAATTCAACAACAGTGACAACACAGATATCTTAGTGGGTTGCTTGTTCAACTGATCGATAATGTTGTATTCACTATGCTTGATAAGTTTAAAGAATTCCATAGCTTCTTTCTTGCTCACTGTATCCTTGACAACTATCAATCTGAGTCCTAGGTTGCAGACTTCGATGCTTAAGAAACGAGATTGGCATTCTCTTGCTAAGTGCTATTTTTTAATGTTGGGGCATAACATTGGCTGCTCTGAGTTAGGTGACTTACCCCTGAAAGGTCAACACTTACTACTTACTGGATAGATTCTCTAATGGTTAAGGTTTTGCTTTCATAGTTTCAAAGAACTGCCTTATCATCTTTATACAAGAAGAGAGATAAAAGTTGAATGATCAACTTTGGCAGAGGCTAAACGAGGTTAACTTTAACTCTTGGTCAATTGTCGTACAAAATCAATGGCCTTTCAATCTCACAAGGGAGATTGCCCTATTCTTCTTCTAGTGCATTGATAGATAGTGTTGCATTTACAAACTCAGTATATAGGGTTTGCTTTTCATTATAGAATTCGATGCTACCCTCATTCATCATTCTTTGAACCATTGTGTGAAACTCTTTGCATGTTTGAAGCTATGGCTGCAAATAGTATAGAAGTCACAGAAGTTGTCAATCCTTTCCTCTATCTTCTCGATTGCATTAAGTAGCTTAGCATGCACTAGGATTTGCCAAACCAAATTTATTGGCATCTGAACTTTTTCTATGTTTTCCATAATCTTGTAGTTTTCTTCAATGATCATTTCCTTTAAGTCTAACTTAGCACGAGTTTGAGATGAACTAGCTTCAGTGTTGGATTTTGATTGCTTACTAGCCTCCATCTTTTCTTTCGCTTTGTCTTTGCAGATACTTTTTCTTCTCAATTCATTTTTCATGGCCTCATCGATCCTCCCATAGAGTATGACCACATCTATGAAGTTCTTCAGGAAGCTTCTCGCTACTTTTTTGTAATAAGAGGCTTGTAATGTGCCAATGAATCTAACCATCATCTCTTTTTCTATCAGTAAGGGATGAATCCGAGTAGCCTCCTCCGTCCATCTTGCAATATGCTACCTAAAACTTTTTTTAGTTTTTTTCCTCATGCCCATAAGAGACAGACAACTAGAGATCTGACCATCGGTGGGTCTCTCCTTGTCAATAACATTGATAAATGGATCATTATGCCCATCACACTCCTCATAGAACTCGATTTAAAATCGATCCATCATCCTTTGGACCATCTCCAAGAATGATGGACAATGTTGCAAGTGTGTTCTTGACCATAATGGCCACAAGATGTATCAACGCCATTTCTTTTTTGACTTTTGTTATCTGTTACTATTCCAGTCATCACAAAAGCCTACCAAAACCTTTCTCATCAGGGTTTTGACTTCTCATATGCTTTTCTTAATACGATAGCCTTTTCCATTAATTATCGCATTCACTCTTGGTTTGGCATGATTAGATAGTGGGTTGGCCTCCACATTGGGTCCAAGACCTTGCTTAATCTTGATCACTCTTTTTTTCTTGTAAACCTTTCACCTTTCTTTTGAATGAAGTGTAGTGCTCAATGAAGTGGCCTTGCGCTCCCGCGTGGTATTCATAATAAGCGTTCTCATCATACCATTTCAGGTACAGTGGTGATCTTGGGTTCACGAATACTAAAGCCATAAGTTTGCCTGCCAATAAGTGAGAGTAGATCTCTTTATACGAGTAAGGGAGTGGTTTAAAGTGCTCTATTTCTCAGGATGCTTGTCGGTTATTCAGAGCTCTCACATTGTGCATATTACAGGGTTGTACATTTTGGGTCATACTTTGCATGGGATTTGGTGCAAAGCTTATTGCAAGAATGAACCAGTAGCTTGGACTAGTTGCTGTGCTGATGAGTAAGGGGTAAGACTCATATTCAACATGCATGGGAAGTACATAGGCTGTGCTGGATGCAAACTTTGATTAAACGTAGCACGATTCTCGCCTACAGCATTCATTTCCCTTTTTTTACCTTTATTTGCTATCTTTTTACTAATATATATCCTTCCTCGACAGATCTCCTGCCACTCTTGACAATGTTCTCGATCATTCACCTGATATAACCATATTAGCAAAATTTTTCGTGGTGCTTCCTACTAGCCTTTCATAGTAAGGAGCTTGCAAGGTGCCAATAAACATAACTATCATTTCTTTTTTAGTTAGAGAAGGGTGAACTAAAGCTACTTCCTCCCTCTATCTCTGAGCCTACTGTCTAAAACTCTCAGAAGATTTCTTCTCCATGTTCATGAGAGAAAGACAATCTGAAACCTAATCAGACACATGCTTATACTGTTCAAGGAATGCCCAAGCTAAGTCTGCCCATGTTTAAATTCTTGCAAGATCAAGTCCTATGTACCATCAAAAGGTTGCCCTAGTCAGATTATCCTAGAAGTAATGGATCAGTAGCTTCTCGTTCTTTTCATGTCTCTCCATTTTACGATAATACATGCGAAGATGGGCAGCAAGGTCAGTAGTCCCTTTGTATTTTTTTAAAATCGGGCACTTTAAACTTGGGTGGGATGACGAAGCTCAAAACTAGCCCTAATGACATTGCATCTATGATTCCAAATTTGTTACTTCCTTCCACAGGTCGAAGGCGTTTCTCTAATGAGTGATACTTTTCCAAGTCCTTATTATTTTTTGAGGGCCTCTTTATTTTCTCTTGCTCTATGTGTTCATCGAGGTCTGAGACTATAGGCCTTGACGGTGAAGAGCCTACGCGTTGAAATCCTTGAATTAAGTAGGACGCTGTTGTAGGATTGATATAAATAAATCACTAAGATGGCAGGATGTTCGTTGCCGGAGGGTGTTACCCATGCAATACTCATTCTTGAGCATTGGTGGCCTCAGTACCACTATTTAAATAGCTTTTAGGGTGGGCCGGTTCTTTCCTTATCTTGACTGTGCTAGTTTGCCCTTTTTCCTTCAACGTATAGGATAGCAATTTGGTTAGCTCAGCAATCTGTGCTTGAAGTTCCTAACTCTTATAGAGTGCTTGCTCTTAGGACTCTCTATACATGAGTTCGAGTCTTTCGATGTGGGCCTGGTAATTGTTTTCCATCGCTTTTTGATGATTGCGAGTGTTGTACTAATGGCAAACTGTAGATTTCATGTTTTGAATCACCTTCACTTTAAATTATTTTTGGATTAGGCCTTTTTGGTATGTTCATGCATATGTTT
>JBBYHL010443336.1:3887-17202 GCA_038381835.1 Adansonia madagascariensis
TTTTTAACTTGATTAAGTTTTATTTCAAAGTTTGGTACTTCTACTACGTTCTTTCTTTACTTCATTTTCTTCAACTTTTGATGTAAACAACTAGAATTAATAAATAAAAAAATAAATATTTGTAAGTGAGAAACTTAAGTAACTAATAATGAAAACCAACATTATAGCAATTTTTTAGAAAATATGATATAAAGTATAGTAGGCATTTTGCTTTGTCCCTTTTTTTTTTTCATTGGAAACTATAAATATATACCTTTGTCGATTGAGTATCGATTCAACTGGAATAATATTATTGATAGACTTCTAAAAATTATAAATTCGAGAGAATTTAAACGTATTTTTATTTTTAGTTTGCTTTACCTATCTGATCGGATAATATTTGAACCATACCGAAAAACTTTATTTAAAAAATTAAAAGAAAAAATTGAAATGTTATTAGGTTGTACGATGAGTTAAAAGTCTCCATGCTATTATAGGTGAGTTAAATGCTTAATTGCACTCATGCGTATCCGAAATTTGGAAAATTTTAAGAAAAAACTGAATGTAAGAAATGGAAATTTTTTGTGGGTGGGTGTGGTGGGAAATAAGTAATATGGATTCTATTATTAAGTTGATATATTTTCCAATTTTCACAACTTTAATTTCTCAAATATGCAAATAATCAAGGGAAATTATCACATTCGTTAATAAAGTTTTTAAACTTCATACTGATTGATGGAGTAACATATATCTCTTAAAATATATTAAAAAGATTAAATAAATTAATTAAAAATAAATAAAATATATGACAGATTTTTAACACCATTTATTAAAATTTTACACCATTAATATAAAAAAAAAAAAGAGAAAAACTCAATAATAAAGATTTAAGCAGCAAATTCATTAATTAATTGCTGACGATTTTATTTTTTGTATTTGGAATAATCATCGTTCGCATTTTATTGGTAATTCATAAATTAGGTCGTGAGTAAAAAATTTTTTAAAATTATTATTAAGGTCACCCTAATGCGTTATTCATAAATAATAAAAATTAAAAATATATATTAATATTTTATAATTAAATCTAAATAAAATAAATTTTAATTATTAAATTATAATTAAGGTTGCATTGATTCGAATTATGAAAAATTTTGGCTAAAAATTGAAAATATCAGCCTATTTTATTAATAAGAAGATAATAACAATCTAACCCCAACCTAATTTGATTATAAACCTTTGTAGATTATAAACAAATAAAAAACTTGCACCCGTAAATATATATATATATATATATATATATATGGTTTTTAAACTCTACAATATAGGATAACACAATTTTTTAGAATATATTTAAAAATTAAAAAAATAATAATCTCAAAAATAAATAATACACGTGATAGTTTGTTAATCTAGCATACGTATCTCATTGTGGTCTTTTTTTTTTAAATTTGTTAATGAATTTCCTTTAGTATTTTTTAAGGTTAGTTATGTTTTTATTCAAAGTATAATTTTGTATTAAATTTAGTAGTTGACACTTAATTTTATGCGTTTTAATAAATTAAAAAATATAAATTATTTATTAAAAGAGTTGGGTTCACGTTCATTATTTTTTTATTTTTTTCAATACATTTATCAATGCCATTCATATCTAAATGACCCACTTATGAGTTATTAAAATTAAATCAAGGTTAAATTTATTGATGATGGTTAAAATTATATTAGATAATAATAGATGAAAAAATAATAAAGAAAGCTAAATCCTTATTATAACATCCTTAAAGAATATATTTAAAGCAATCATTAGTAAAATCTTCTACTAACCAGCCTTTCATTGTGATTTTTTTTTTTTGAATATATATCTATATATATCCTTCCAAAAGCACATACAAACGTAGATAAAATGATAATCACTTTTTTTTCCTCATATTAAGAGATAAATAACAGATTTGTTTGATTCGTAAAAAATAATTTATATATAGTTTAAATAATTTGATTAATAAAAAATAAATTTCAAATCAACAAAAATTAACTCATTTTTTTAAAAATATATTATGCAAAAAAATTTTCGGGCTAAAAAAAAAGTAAAATAAAGGTCCTAAATATAAAGACCGATCATTTATTTAAGTAAAGAAAAAAAAAGATTGAACCGATCACCAAAAAATAAAAATTAAAACAAAACAACAAAAAGGATGGACCCCTCAACTGTAGGAATGAATCGATTTCATAGTAATTCTTATTTTGGGAAAAAATAACTAAACAATATTGAAAAATGTTTTATCCAGAATCATTGAAATAGCATATTATATCAATTTTTTATATCGAACGTAAGAGACAAAAAAATTGCACTAAAATGTATTGGGTTTGTATATTTAATTTATATTTATTTTTAAAATATTTATGTAATTAAAATTAAATGAATACTATTTATTAATTAATATAGCAATATATATTGATCATAACCAATTAGAGTCCCAAAATCGATGTCCAAACTTTTCAAGCACTAATATGTTGTGATTACTTCCCCTTTCCCCCCTTGAAAAATTATTGTTAATATTACTACTATTATTTTAGATTTATTATTTGAAAACGTTAATTAACAACTTCATGCAATATTGATGTATGATAGTTAATGAAAAAAAAAACAAATGGTGAATTTAAACTAATGCTTGAATTTATTTTCTTAATCTTTTTTTAATTAATTTTCCTTATTAATTTGTAAACAAATAAGGCAATTTAATGGAGGCTTGAGAATCATCAACGAAGTAGAAGTCAACCGTTCAATGCTATTATTGGGTGGCTTTTATCGAACTAACTAATATGATGTAAAAGTCAACCGTCCATTGTCAACCGTTCTTTATATATGAAAGCAAAAACAATAAAAGAATAAAATAAAACAAAAAGAATTTTATTTTATATTCTATGAATGGAATTTATTCTCTTTCCTCAAATAAAAAAAATTAAAAAAAAAAGAATTAATATTCTTTTTTTTTTCTCCTTTGTTTTAGTTTAGGTTTGTTATGGTTGAGCCCAGGCCCTCTTTGGGATCAGGACCAGAATTGACCAATGGACCTCTACCAATGTTTTCTGTTATATGATTTATATCTGATTTATAATTTATATAATGCACGAGTTAATTTTATTTATTTAAATATTTATTAATTATTATTTTTAAATTTATATTAAAGTATTTAATATTTAATATATATAAATTGTATATGTTCATCAAAATTTTAATTAAATTTGAATCAAAATTATTCAATTGTTTGTATATACATACACAAAATATATATTCAAAGTCTAATTTTAAATCAAAGCTTCAATTTTTTTTAATTTGTATATATATATATATATATATATATTTTAATGTCAAATATATTTAAAAATTATGTAAAATTTTAATACCATATCAAAATTAGATTTTATAAGAATATACTATTTCCTTGCTAACAAATTTCCTACAAAACCACTGAATAAAAATTAAATCATAAAAATAATATGTATGCATATTATGACTGTGTTTAAATTATTCTTAACACATAAAAGAATAAAAATATAATCTTTCAAATACATATAGCTCATTTAATGATAAATATATTTCTTGGTATAAATTTTTTTTTTTGTGATTTTGACTAAAGTTGCCTACAAAAAATAAAAATTAATTGGAGAATTAAAAAATAATTAAAAATTACACCTTTCAAACAAAAGTTTCAAGCTGAAACAAAAAAGCTACATAACACTACTGTTTATAGGCTTATTGGATGCTAATAAATAGAATGTATATATAATTTTAAATTGATTAATGTTTTTCAAATTTAAAATAAATATAATAAACAGTGTATTTTTGAATTAAAAAAAAAATCAAATAAGACGATAAGAAAATTTATCAAAGTAAAAATTAAGATTTTTAAATTTTAAAAAATATAATATTTTCAAATAAAAAGAATTTTTTAAATTTTAAATTTTAAATTTTTGTTACAACTTAATCTTGATTTTAGATGAATAATTTTATCTATTATTATTTAATCTTGATTTTAAATGAATAAATATATCAAAAGATTGATAATAGATAACATAAAAAATATTTAATTTGAAAATTCTTAAATTCTGATTTTTTATGCATAATCTTATCTATTACTTCTTAATCTGATTTTAGATGGATAAAAAAAATCAAAAGATAAATAAGAGATCATCTAAAAAGATATAATTTGAAATTTTTTGAATGTTGAATAATGATATATTTAATTTTAAAAAATATAATCTTTAACTACATTTAATCATATATATTATTAATCAGAATTAAAAATTTTTAAATTAATTAACCTTATTATTTGATCTAATATTTTAGATATTATAATATTAGTTAAAATCAAAATTATCTTACGTGTCATCAAGAGAAGATATCCACTTAAGCTGCCATGTCAGTAGTGCTTATCAAATAAACTTGTACCTTATTTTATTATATTATATATGATTTCTTAATTTTTTTAAAAAATTTATTTATAAAAATATAAAAATATTAATTTTTTAAAAAAATTTATTAATTAATAAAAAGTATTTCAAGTTGTGAGTCAACTCATATCTTATTTAGACTTAAACAAAAAATTTAAAAATATTTCGAGCTTTTAAGTAAAGCCTTTAAAACATAAGCTTGACTGATTTATACAATTACGTCTAAACTTAAACTCGAGCATTTTTATTTTTGTTAAATAAATGAGTTTGATTGAACATTTAACAAATTGAGTCCAAACTAGTACGTAAATTGTAAGGACATCTCTGAAACTATGGATGTATAACGTAACATGACTGACTTACCCCAATCTGAGAGAAATGTCAATGCTATTATTATTATTGTTGTGGTTATGGCTTTGAGGCGGACCCTCAGAGCTACCAACATGGGCGATCGACTCTGATGATGGCTGCCCATGCTGAGCTAAATTCTCCATCTACCAAAATTAAAATTTGATGTCAAATGAAATCAGCAAACAAACAAGAAAGTTTTCGAAAATGATAGAGCTACACACTCACTCGCTGGTTCAATTGCTGGTTTCCTTCCATCAGTTCTGCTCCCTTCACATTCAACAACAATAAAGAATTAAGTATTAGATCATTTAAGTCCGAGAAGAGAACAACAAAGAAACATTAAGAATAAATAAAATAATAGCTATAGTTTCATGTTACCCACATTCTTCATTTCATTAAAATATTTATATTCGATAATTATATCTCACATATACTTAAATATGGATACGGGATATAATTTTTGAAATATATGAAAATTTTAAAATTTCAAATATACCTATATCCAACATTTATTCAAATCCAGATAACATAAGAAACAATTAATTGCTTCTCTGAACGGCCTTCCAAGTTTCATGCCACTTCCAATGAAACTTTCCACTATTGCCTAAGAACTAATTTTAAATCTTTCTACATAAATGGAATCAAGTTACAGTATAAATTGAGGAAGCTATAAGAACAAACAAGATTTAACAAAAGAAATCTTCAATTGGGAAATTAAGCAGCAAAATTTTAATATGTTTCCATATTTGATATCTTTCAATACTAATTTATTCCCGTTTTAACTATGAAACTTAAACAAATCCGAATCATCTGCTGTAATAGTTCTGATAAGTATATCACCTTCCTCTCGAGGGAGCTGATTTCTTCATAAAATCTGTCATCCTGAAACACAAAAGCTTTCACCATCAGCCAGAATAACAATTCACAAAATTTTCACCTGATAATATAACATTCAATCTAACAAACACAGACATATAATACGGATACAACATGATACAAACATAATGATATGAAAACTTTTAGATAAAATTTGTTTATACAATAGTATGCAATAAAAATATTAACACGTAAAAAGGCTTTCAGTTTTTAGAAATTATTTTTGAAGTTAAAACCTTGAACCTTAAAAAAACCCATTTGAACTAAATTACTCATTGTTAATTTTATATTTGAGAGAAAAGTACAAAAAAAAAACCTTTAATAGCCTATCCAGTCATATTTAGACATGTACAATTATATCTTAATTATGTTTTAATCGTGTTTGATTTTATTTTTATTTTTTTGACATGTTATGACACCATGCCGGAACCGTATCCATGCTTCATAGCAGATATCAACCAACTGAGGGCGGAAATAAAATTTTAGAAAGGGACTATTGAGAGTGTGAGTTGGAGGAGATGGGGCTTTTGAAAAACCTTTATTTTGATAACTCGGCTCAGGCCTCCTTTTACTAATTTCTCTAGATGATTTAGTTCTTCAAAGTCTAACCCTTGGAGCTCCTCTCCCTTCAGCTGTCTATCGATAACATACATATCTTCATGGTAAGCTCATATACCACAATAACAAAACAGCAAATATTCAGATTAATTTTACCTCAGTTCGTGGTTCTTTTCAGCCATTTCCTTGCTCAATATGGCATATGTGCTACTACTCTTAAGCTAAAAACAAAACAAAAGAGCAGCTTCTTCAGCATGAAATTAAATGGTTTTCACTTTCCAAGCAAATAGGGATAAAGGAATAGTCACTTTAAAAGATTGTACGCTTTATTTTGATTTCAGAATATATTTATATCGGATACTTGCTCCGAATTCGAATAATATAGATATCAAATACTCACCTTGAATCCGTTTAGCATAACTGTTTATTAAATTTGAATATCAACAACTATATAAAATTGTAACAGTGACAGATGAGCTTCTCAAAATAAAAGGGTTTATAAATGTGCTCAACTTAATCCACTCAATTGATAATTGAAATACATTATACCTTTCAATATTATCTCATATAATAATCATTAAAAAAAGAAGATAGCATAGTTATAACCAACAGTCTCCCATAATTTACGAGCAGCAACCTTCATTTGTAAGTGAATAAAGACAACAAGTAAAGAATAAGAGATCAATTCTAACCTCCAGCTCAAGAGATAAATTAATGGTATCTAATTCCAACCTGTCAATCCTTTCTGGCTGCTGATTGCGCCTTTCAATCACCTGCCTCGTACTTGGCATGACAATAGAATGGCACTGAGTCACTAACTTAACTTCAAAGAAAAAAATAAAATAAAAAACAGATGATATATATATATATATATGGGGTTTACAATAAAGTGGAAGGAGCAGCAATTTCCTCAGTATTTTCCTAATCATATACAACATATGTTATCTAAGCTCTTCATTTTTTAAAATTATATACAGTTTCGACACATATTTTAACATAAGTATGTGATATAATTTTTTAAATATATATAAAAAAAATTTAATCAAATACATACTTATATCTAATATCCACTTCAAATTCGGGTAACACAGAATATAATACACGTACCATATGAGGAAATGTTCAGGGTTCTGTTGCCCTAGTTCAGGGTTCTAGGGTTTCTTGCCAGTAACAAATAAGTGCGGACTTCTGAAACAGACAGTGGAGATATATATATATATATAAGGCTAGGAAAAAGTTATAGTTACCCGGTTCGACCACTACAAGCTTGCTGGTGCTATGTAAAATTTGGAATATAATTTTAATATTATGAAAGTAACAAATTAAAATTTTTACTATCAGTGTATCCAATATAAAACTTGAAAATAATTAATTAAGCATTAACTTAGATTATATTCATGTTGATTAGATTCAAAAATAGTTATGGGCTCAAGAGAAAAGTAGACAGGGTTTAAAAAGATCATAAAGGTAGATTAGATATCATAAAAAAAAATTTAAAAATAAAAATAAAAACTCAAAATATTATATTTCATAAATTTATTTTTTTTAATTTCCTTATTGTGAATATAACATTTTTTTTCATTTAAATAAGTGTGTCAATAGGAGTTCAACTTATCTTGAAAAGCTTGCCCTTTTCATTATCTTTTTTTGTGGTAGAATTAATTTATCATGAAGGTAAGAAGCTTCTTAGAAAACTAGGTTCCTTGTGAAATCTATTACAATTCTTAATTGCCCAAATGGGCATGGAATCTCTCACTGTTCAAAATGTATTAAGTGATGGACATCTAAACTTTATGTATCTACGCATCTAACAAGCAACTACATGAACAAGAAAAAAGCATTCACATATGTTTTAGACTTTTATCTCTACATAACATTTCACTTAACAAATCAACTTGTTTATTTTTTATAGTTGGGATGAAGGGCATTTGAGTTTGGTCATCCATTTAAAGGGAAGGGTATCAGTACGTATGTGAAAAATGTTTTCAAATCATGATTTTACCTTAGGCAATGACTTCATCATATATGATAAGGCTCCATTTGTGTTGATAAAAAACGGCACTTAAGAAAAATATTGTGCCATTTTTCTCATTTCTCTCTAATTCAAAATCAAGAAGTACTAAAAATATTCACACATTTAGAAAAAAGCATCTCTTCATTATAACCTTCAAATTGTCTTTCAATTTCTATTTTTAGTCTTAGAGCCTATGTATATACACACACACACACATACATACCCTTTTGTTCTTTAGTAATTGAGGCTGAGCAAAACTAGCTTTGAATATCCTCTTGGGATCTTTAGTAAATTAAGGCCAGTAAAAATATATATATACATCTAAAAATTAAATACAATTAATTGCCAATTTAGCTAGAAAGGAGATTCTATACTAAAAATCTTCCTAAGTGTTGTAAGAAAAGATCTTGTTAGATTCACATTCCCTACATCCCTACAATTTTTTTCCAGGACAATTAATCGTACAGTACTTATATTTTTTTCTTTCTTTTTGAAAGGAAAAGAAAATAAATTAAGAAATAAAGGGGGGTACAAACTGATAGCATCAATCAATCCTATATTTTTTGAACTTGGACGTGAAGATTAGACACGGATATATTCATTTCTTTTTTAGTTTGTTCATGTATTTGGAGGGTCTTTGGTAAGTCATATCCCCAAATACATATCTTGACTTTGAATCGAAAATGAGTGTTAAATATAAATACATTAAAAAATACAAAGAGTCAAAACAAAATAAATTAAATCTTTATTATCTGTAAATAAACAAGATTGTATAAAAGTAATTAAACAAATTTTTAAATAAAATAATTTTGCAATTTATAACACTGAATATTTACTTGGGGTGGTATACATCTTAATTTACTAGGATTGATCCTATTGTGACATTTTTTTTTTCTCTAAACCAAAAACAATTTATTAATAAAGAAGAGTCAAAAAGACTCGTATCAACGCATCATATCAAAGGTGCACAAAAAAGCAGTCATCAAACTCAGCAAAAACATCTGATAAAAAACTAAAATCCTTGTGACATCCCTTTGCCTTAATTATATGTTCCAGTTTAACATTATAAGTATCATTACTACAATTATACCATATTATAACAGAGACAAAGCAATTAATCATTAATATACAAAATACTAAATCTTCAATTCATGATTACTCTCAATTTCAATCTTATACAACATAAATCACTTACTTTCTAGCAAAAAATAAAAACCAATATCATTAATGAAAACAGAAGGTTGAGATTAAGTTTCTAAGAGATAAAAATAGACTAGACTTCAGCGTCTAATTATAAAGAGAATATATACTTACATGATGAATTTCAGTTCAGCGTTCTTATTACTATGTTATTCTAGTTCCATTATCTTCTCTTGATTATTTGAGGATTGTGGTTTATTTCAAAAACTAATTAGTTAAGCTGCAAACAAAAGAAAGTGATAAAAAGAAAACAAAACACCAGCCATACAATCTATCTGAAAAGCTAAGGTAATACTTTCACTGTACAATGACTCCATCTAAATTTTAGGGTTATCAAGTGTTTATTTGTATCCCAAATTTTTACCCCAATAACCATATAGAAATCCTTGCTATAGGTTAAGTACTTCTTTTCACATAGGTACAACAGTAGAGCCGATATTGATAATTGATAGACAACTAGCGTTGTGCTTCTTTATGGTCATGCAGCTAACACTAAGCATTTAAATATTGCATGTATCCATATATTAGTTGTGGTGATATATATGTACAAAAGTATATATGAATCTAGTAGTTTAATATAGTAGATTATACATCAGAGAAAAGAGTTGGTCATTATCCTCCCCTTTTTTTTTTGCTCAGTATTTTCCAATTAATTTGACTGAACATACCATAAACAATAACATAAACTAGCTAGTTGTAATTCAGAATACAATTTGGATTGCTCCAACTATTTCTCCACAGTTTTATACTGTTTTGCTTTATCAGAAAGATTTTTATTAACTTGATAATTGATTGTAATACAAAGGTTCCTAATAATACATAGTATTAACAGCATTAATTAGAAAGAACCTTTAGTACACTCGTTAACAAGATATATTTTGAACAATGCATATATATTGGTCTTTTTCAAGACCATAAATTTACATATCTCATTTGCTATATCCAGGATCAAAAACCTGATCATTTTCTTTGTATCTGTCTGCCTTTGAGTTTATATATGTTTTGGTTCTACTACTGTTGCGGATTTTCATACATCATTGATCATTTGGTAGAGATCCTATTTTTTATGAGCATTTCTTAAGAAATTGGGGTGTCAATGAACAGTGCTAGGAAGGATTCAATTATGGGGATTTCATTCTGAAGTACATCTCAGCTTAAAAAGAAATATTGAAGGTGAACTTAATACATGCATGCATCAACACACACACACACACACACACACACACACATATATATATATGCATTTTTGTTGCACCAGCAAAGTTACAAGTAAACATCATCTACCCAGGCAGCAGATCAGTCATAAAATGAAGGGTTAAAACAAGATTTTAGGAAAGTAAGAACTAGCATCAAGAAATATCAGCAGGCTTTCATGTGAGAACTATCTCCTACCCGAATACACCCCGCGGCTTCTGACATAAACTAGTATTAAAGAAGTGTTTTTTTTTTTTAAGAAATTTAAGATTAATTCTAGTACATCAATCATTATGGATCTATACTTTTTATACGGTTTTCTTGTCTCTAAAGATCTTCTTTCAAAGCCAATTACCTTTCTCTCTTCGTCTCACACTCACCCAAGCATATTCAATAATATTAATCTACGAGCCGTAAAGGCAGATATTTTTCCTATATAAAAAAGACCAGCAAAGATGGAGAGCAAGATTTCAAGGCAAAGCAGAAATATTAATTATATGAGATCGGAAGAGAGAGCAACCTTGTGCTGGAGTATTCAAAGAATTTTCCTGTTGCTGAAAACACTATAAGAGCTATCTCAGAGTCACAAAGGGTTGAAAGCTCAAGAGCTTTCTTGAAAAGGCCTTTTCTCCTATTTGAGAAAGTCACCTGCCTCGCCGAAGTGTTGTCGATTTTCTTAATCTGAATTTTCTTTCTCGTCATTCTCTTCCAGGGAAAATTTTTTTATCAAAACCCTTGAAGAAAATCAAACCAGAAGTATCAAGAAAAAACAAGGGCAAACAGAATTCTAGGGGGAAGAATAAAACAAAAAACTAGTTTCTTGGGAAAGTGAAGGAAAAGAAGATGGATTGCTTGGATGAAGACTGACAAAATTTAATCAAAAACATAAGAATCTGATTGAGCTGCTGATCACAAAAGAATATCCCAAGCATCTGAGTAATTAAAGCTAGATGCAGACGTAGTGAGAAGTTAAACGTTGTTGAGAAGAAAAAATCCTAACACCCTCCAAGAACAGCAATCAAAAAATTTAAAAAAAAAAAAAAGAAAAAGAAGTACTACCTTGTTCAGAAGCACATAAAAAAGCAAAGCAAAAGTGGGTTTTGTCACAAGAAATCAAACCCCCCCCCCCCCACACACACACAAAAACAAAAACAAAAAAAAAAAAAAGAAGCAGTTCTCACCTCAAATCGAGCAAAATACAAGAGAGAAGCCAGTGAAAGGACTGAGAAAATGCTTCTGCATAAGGAAAATGTATAGAATTAAAATGGTACTTGCAGATAAGAAAAAGAAGGATAAAGAGGTTGACTGCACTGATTTTTTTTTTCCCAATTAAACCAGCATAACCAAAGATTTTATACAAAAACAATAAAAAGAAAGGGATATCAGGCAGGAGCCATGAAAACCAACCCAACCCTAGATAGGGGTGTGTATGTGTGTATGTACGTATATAGTAGAAAGTGAGAAGAATACAGTTGCAAAAGAATAGATCAAAGAAAAGGGTATGAAGAAAAAGCAGAAAAAGAAACCTACCAATCCAAGCTCATTTAGTGCCAAAAAAATGGAATTTATGGTAAGAATTGGGGGATTGGTTGGAATTTATGGTTTTCGCATAATTATACGCTGTTATTATTCATTGGGGGGAGGTGTTGTCGTTTTGAGTGCTGGTGACACTTCCGCAAAGAACCAGATACAAAGCGACCAATTGTTTTCAGAGAAAAGTGAAGGAAAAGACGATACTGTAAGATTACTTTAATGTCCCAAACAATAAGAGGGAGATAAGCCTCCGCAAACAACCTTTTTTTATGAAATATTATTATTATTATTATTGTTATTATTATTATTATCAGTAGTGTGTTTTGTTTTTCTTTAGTGAATGAAATATTGGTGGAAAACGAACGTGGATCGTTAGTTTTTTTTAATATATTATGGAGTTCGGCTTTTCCGTACATGTGGACCCTGCTGGGTTTTGGTCATACATTATAACTCATTTGTACCCTCGCACCAGTCATCTGCTCAAGACTTCAACGTTAAGTATAACAATTTTTTTTATTTTGGTAATTTAAATTTGAATTAAATTTAAATAAAAATATTTTAATTATTAAATTATAAATTGAATCGAATTAAATAAATTTATTATAATACTAAGGTATATATATGTATAGTATGATGTAACGTTGACATTAAATATAATAATTTTGAGAATGATATAAAAATATAATGTTATAATGATGTATTTAACATATACAAAAAATAATGTAATAAACACATTATAATAGGTTTGAATATAATTAATATGGTAACATAATATACATTTAATACATTTATCGTATTCATATTTATGATTTTAACATATTTAATAATTTATGGTATATTTAAACTTATACTATCAACATAAAAATATTCGTAAAAGTCCATTAAGAATCCTTATACTATAATAAAGAGAGTATTTTTAGTTTTTATATTATTAAATTTAATATTTTAATCTATATACTTTTAAAATTATAACAAATAAAGAAATAAGGTTAATAACATTAAAAACCGACTTTTGAACTTAATTAAGTATTATTCCAAGGTTTGATACTTTTACTATGTTCTTTCTTTCTTTACTACATTTTCTTCAACTTTTGATGTAAACTACTAGAATTAATAAATAAAAAATAAATATTTGTAAGTGAGAAACTTAATTAACTAAAA
>JBBYHL010443347.1:6754-17202 GCA_038381835.1 Adansonia madagascariensis
TTGTTTTCCTTTTTCTTTCTCATCTGCCCCCTAAAGTTTGTATTCATTTAACTTGCATCCTCTGATTTTTGTTCTTGTCATTTCGATCCCTGGTTTGAATTAACTGTATCATACATTATAGACAATTTGCTAACTCTTAACGTTAGAGTTTTGTGTAAGGAAGTGGCATTCTAAGAAAGGACGGATCCATGCAAATCATGTAGCAATTCCGGCCAAAATAAACTGTATATTTCAAAATGACAGCCAAATGATACAAATGCTCGCGCCATAACATTTCCCGGCTTGATACAAAACTCATCATGAACCTAAAATTCGATTCTAAAAATGGGGATACAGCCTTAGAGTAACTGGTTTTACCAAAAAGATATAACAGCTACTTTCTCAACTGAATGCTTGTTTTCTCCAAACCTTCCGTAGAGTCCTATTTTCATTGTTCAAATTCATGAATTCTGCAAATAAAGAACAGGTCAGAAATTACATCTAAGAATGTCAAGAATGGCTGCAACAGTTAATTTCATAGAAAAAGCGAGCATCACCCTTCTGATAAGGGTGAAATCTGAGGCATCTTAAGGGAGAAACTTAATAATTCACAAGGAAAGAAAAAAAAAACACGATACGGAAATTGAAAACCATGAAGGAATGTAGTTAGAAAAAAGAAATTAGAAGTTGCTCTTATACTTCCCACCTGAAAGCTGCATCTCTCTGTAATGGATAGCCAATTAGAAGAAGCGGTTTCATTACTTAATTTACATCTTTCAGTAAAAGAAATCGATATTTATAACATGGCAAATATATATATATATATATATATATATATATATATAACACTACTGGCACTTGGATTCACTCTTAAGAAAAACTGACCTATTCGGCATTCTGACCACATATTACATGATAGAACTTGCAGCATTGAAGGATTTTATTTGAGCTCAAAATCATTGTTAGAGAAGCATTTGAAAGCATTGTCTGGTTACTTCCAAGTGTCCGGTTTATATTTCAACAACGGTGATCTCTAAGTACTTAATCCGTCTCTTTTTTACCTTAATAGTGAACAAATTAAGATTGTCTCCGATCCATAAATAACTATGATGAGTGTGCTTCTGTTTCATTCTCACCTAAGTATAAAACTATTTAAGAAAAAACAAGGGGGCTGGCCGCAGGGGTCGAGAGCCTAAAAGAAAACTTGACGAATCACTAGTAACAGACATAAACATCTCACCTAGAATGGTATCAACTGGAAACAAACTTTACAACAATGCAGATTGCATTGAGTAGTATGAGAGGAACTCTCATATATTGCGTAGCATAAATGAGACCGATAAGCTGCCCTTTAAATGACTTTGTCCGCCCTGCAGAGAATTCTGAGAAACTCCATCCTCTGGGAGCAAGAAAACGATCCTCATTTAATATTGCCAAAGCATTTGCAAGAAGCAAAAACCCTTCCAATAACGTCCACAAGCCCATTTTCTGCATAACAAAGGGAATTTCTATGAATCTTCGAACAACTCAACTTCGAAACATTCCATAAAGAAGCCAATCTGAGAAGACTAAGCAAAATCTGCTAATCATGAATCCGCCGAACAAAACAAGAAATAACAGAAAGGATTCTTTAAACACATTCAAAGCAGTATAAGCAAAAACCCATAACATCATTTTCAGTTACAGCTAATTATGAATGCAAACAGAACATCAATATAATTTAGGGTTTTTTTTTATTTCATTTCTACAATAACAATAAGAGGATTTAATAAAACCCCATATTAGATATACAATCTGGGTAAAAGGCAGATCAAGGAAATTCCAATTTGGAGTTAAAATTCATAAATAAAAAAAAAAACCATTTTAAGCCATGGGTTTTTAGCTATATATATAAAAATAAACAAGGTAAAACAATTCATAATCTATGAAGTTTTTGAAAAAGAAAAATCATAGTATCATGCATGACTCAGAAAAAAAAAAAAAAAAACCAATCTTCAAACATTAGACAACAAAAGGGCAAAAGAATCACAATGATTAAAGGAAAAGAGTAAATTAAAGAAAAATGACCAATGGTTAAGCGTTACCAGCAAAAGAGGCGAAGATTTGCAGATTGAGAGAGTTCGCACTTTCTACTTTGCAACCGTCAATGAAAAGAAAAAAAAGGGCAAAAAAATAAATAAATAAATTCGGGTGTCCAAATGGGCCGGTTCGGGTTCAAGTGTATTCCTTTGGGGCGCAAACTAGGCCCAAAACTATATGCCTAAATAAAGGTGTCCATCCCGTCACAGTACGAAATTTTTTTCACTTAAATATCAAATCATTATTTAAAAAATAATAAAAAAATATTTTTTTATTAATATTTTTATAATTAAATTTAAATATTTTTTATTATTAAATATAATTTGATTTGAGTTAAGATAATTCAAATTAAAAAAAGTCATATTTAAAGTCAGTCCATACTGATAACTCGATTGTTTTAAAATAATTGGTAATGGTTAAGTGCTTAAAATATTCTCGTAAATTGTTCTAAAAACTGACAATCATATATTCATGTTATATTTATACTATTTTTTATATTATGTTGTGCTTAAGTTATTATATAAATTTTGACATTTGAATAATTTATATTATATATTTTGATGTATTCATTTTTTTATACTATATTATATTTTATGTTATATTTTTTTTATTTTTTATAATATAAAATTATTAAAATAATTATATAAATTAATTAAATTTAATTTTAGCTCTGACACAATTTAATGCCTCTTATTAATAAAAATTAATAAATTCACATAATTACTCAAAAATTCAAAACGCACATTATCAAATTATAAATAAAAATTTGAAAATCAAAAAAGAAAAATGATCCCAGGCGCTTACACATCGGATTTACCGTCTGTAAACTTCAGCCTAGTCTATGTATCTTGTCCCCAAATTTCAGCCCTAATTAGGGTTTTAGGTCTCTCTATTGCAGTCGCCTTTATCAGAAGCGAAAGGAATAAGCTTCAGCTTCTAAATTGGAGAGAAAATGGTGAAGGGATGCCAAGGAGAGCGAGTCAGGTACCTTTCGATCACACTTCGTCTCCTCTTTCAATACCCTAATTTTTTTCAATTTCCATTTTAAAATTATAGAAAGTAGTTTTTAGGTTAAACTTGCTCTTCCTTTCGAAAAATTTTTTTGCCTCTATTTGCAGACTCTATGTAAAAGGAACCATCTTGGGATACAAGAGGTAATAAAAATTTAACCTTTTTATTACTTTTATTTATTTATATTTTATTTTAAGCTGTGTTCTTTTTTTTTATGGGGAATTAGAGAAAAAAAAATTGAAGAAACTGAATATTTAGTTAAATGTATGAGTAAATTTAGCTGATTCAATGTGTTAAGAAAAGAAAGTTGAAGTTTTGATTTTTGTTTGTTTGCTAGGAAAATGAGTAAAGGAAACAAGAATTAAGTTGTTTTTATTTGCTGAAGTTAGGTTTTTTTGTTGTCTATAGGGTCAGGCTAGTAACTTTTGTGAACTGAAATTACTGTTTGGGGAAGAAAGGGTATGATTAAATTTCTAGGTTTAATTTAGTCTTTAGGGGACTGAAAGTGTTTGGGGAAGAAAGGGTATGATTAAATTTCTAGGTTTAATTTAGTCTCTAGGGGACTGAAAGTGGTTACTTTTGCAAACTAAAATGAGGGTATAGGGTTATCTTGTGTTTCTTTTGAAATTTTAAAACTGAGTGGAAGAATTGGATTTTGATTTTGGAGTTGGTTTTTCCTATATTGCTTTGACTCTTCATTTTTCTTGAAGTATCTGTATTTGACACCTGTGTTCGAGACATTTCTGGACATTGATATGGGTATATGACCCTCCTAGCGCTCTTCAAATACATGGAAAAAATTGAATATACTTATGTCAGATACATACTTGTATCCGAAACTCACACTCGAGTCCGAGTAACATAGGTTTTTCCTTTTTTTTTTTTTTTTTTGTTTCGGATTTATGCTCATGATTTATCTGGTGTGCGTTTTAGGTCAAAATTTAACCAGTATCCCAACACTTCACTGATCCAGATTGAGGGAGTTAACACCAACGAGGAAGTAGCTTGGTTTGCCGGCAAGCATATGGCTTATATTTACAAAGGCTAAGGTGAAGAAGAATGGCTCACATTATCGCTGCATTTGGGGAAAGGTTACTCGACCTCATGGTAACAGTGGCGTTGTTCATGCTAAGTTGAAGTCTAATCGTGCTCCCAAATCTATGTTAAGTGTGTTATATTGTCACTATTTAATGAGATCCTTTACATTGTGCTTTTGATCATAAATTTATCTTTTGGTTCCTTCGCAGGGAGATAGAGTTAGAGTCTTCATGTACCCAAGCAATATATGAGGTAATCTTAACTTCCCAATTTATGTTCTTATTTGTTTTCTGGTTCTTGAATCTTGAGTTTGCTGCTTGCTTTTGGTTAATTCAAAATTTTCTGTTCGCATATGAGAAATCTTTGTTCAGTTTAATTATGTAAATTTCTGCTGAAACATTAGCTACTTTTTAGACAAGTTAATATTTGCGTCTCTTGTGGAAGTTCTAGTTTTATGTCTGGTTCTAGCTCTGTGACCCTGTCTGCCAATTTTATAACTGTAACTTCTTTAATGATTGATATATTCGTGTTGCGTCAACTCCAAGCCTTTGTGATTATTCGTGTTATGAAACCCCAGCGTTAAATTTATTACATAATTCAGCTCTATGAATATTTTTGCCGTTGTAGCTTTTTTGTTGCTTCTGTGTCATTGCAATCTTGATTGTTGCTGTGGAGTATAGTTGACACAATCTGTGATCTTTTAGTCTTGTACTTCATTCCTATATATTGCTCCGAGTCTTCATTTTTCTTGAAATACCCGTCTCCGACACCCAAGTCCAACACATATCTGGACATGAGTATGGAGATATGATCTTCCAAGAGCCCTCCAAATACATAGAAATCTTGGAAAAAATTGAACATAACCGTGTACAACACTCACTTCCAAGTCCAAGTAACATAGCTTCATTCAGATTATTGCACTAGGCAATAAACTTATGTCTGCCTTATTGATATAGTGATGCATAAGCTGCCATTTTCGAATGGAATCTAGCTTGTGAAAACATTATTATGAAAACTATTTGTGAACACCTTGCTGACTTAGAACAATATGTCCTGGAGCCATACTATTTTAGTATTTCAGCAAATAATGCTTGTTTACCCTTTCCTAACTTTTATATGTGTTCTTCTTTCCTTGCAGTCGTCTCGATACATACCCGATGGAATTCGATCAATAATTCAAGCTACTCGCCATTTTCACTCGGGTTTTTTCATAAACTTAGTAAAAATGTTGAGTGTTTTAGAGCAGTCATTTTCTTTGTTTTTAAGGATGATGGATGGTTAGACTCTGTATTTGTTTACATATTTCTATCAAGGAATTTTCCACCTATTTGTTCTTCAACAAAATCCCTACTTGCTAAATAAAAATTCGCAATAGAACCATGACTTGGGAGCAACTTCCAAATTAAACATGTATATATATATATACATATATATATATATGTATATATATATATTGTAGAAGCTTAGGCTGGCAATATGAGTTGCATTATGTCTTATTCTGCAGTTTCTTGCCTACTAACTTTGACTTGTACCTTTTTTTATCTCAAAATATTTTTAAAAAATTCTACTAGCATTTTGGTACATTATATGTGTATATGTATATATTTAATTGTTGGGTATAGTGAAGAATATTTTTAGTTTGATCAGAAAATAAATTTAAGGGTTGTTCTACCAACAGTTCTTCAATTATTCTGTTTTAAATATTTCTCTCATTTAATATGATAATTGATTAGCATTGAATGTGTTATATAACCCTTTTGATTTATTAGGTAACTATGTTAGTTTAAAACATTATAATCTGAAAAAATATCTTTAGGTATACTCACTAGCATAATTGAAAAAAGATTAAGACAAATTTTGTTAGGTCAAGTCCATTTCAAAATAAAGAATGGAAAAGAAGGGAGAGGAATCATAATAAGACTAAATACGTTCATGGATTGGTCGAGTCGATAAGAATTGAATAAATCACATAATTAATTAATGAATTCGTTTTTATATAACGATGGCTAATGCTTTTAATTTTATAAACGGATTACATAATTATCATATATATATTAATTTTATAAAATAAAAATTTTATCAATAATAAATTAAATTATTTCTCTTAATTTATAAAAAATTCTCTGTAAATATAAAATTACATAACCATTACTACTCCAAAAAAAAAAAAAAAAGAACTTTTACAATTTTTTTTTTCAAGATTAAAATGTCAAAGTTCCATTCTTATACCATACATATCCCACCATGAACATTGAACTTTCAAGCAAACCCAAAAACAAATTAAAAAAAAATTAAAAATAACTAAAAATAAAATAATCCCCAAGGCTCAAACCTCAATTATTAATCAAAATTAATAAATTGATTAATAATTAATAACCCCTTCATTTTTAAAAAAAAAAAAAAACCAAACAAATGTGTTTACCTCTGCTTTAAAATCCTTTTAATTCTTTCTTTCTTCTTCTTGTTCTTCTCTCAGAGGAATTTGCAGAGTGGCAGCAACATTTGAAAAACCAGAATTTTTTTTTCTTATTTTAAAGTGAAAATTCTAAATGTTTTTTTATTTGTCTTTGGGATTCTTTGATTTTTTATTGAGAAACTTGAATCAGATCCATGGAAGCTAATTCTATTGAATCATCCCGAAAGAACCCTTCTTTCCCCCCAAAATAACCCATTATTCCCACCCAAACTTCACCTTGATCCACCTTCATATAATACCAATTTCATTCCTTTATTCAAAACCCACTTTTTTTTACTCAAAAAATAAAGGTACCCAGATCTTCAAAACCCCAGAAAGAACCATGAAAACCACATCGAAATTGTTCACGATCGGGCTAGTAGCATCCTGGTACTCGTCCAACATTGGTGTCTTGTTGCTGAACAAATATTTACTAAGCAATTATGGTTTCAAATACCCAATCTTCTTAACCATGTGTCACATGACAGCTTGTTCTTTGTTAAGCTACATCGCAATTGCATGGATGAAGATAGTTCCAATGCAGACCATTCGATCTAGGGTTCAGTTTTTCAAGATCTCGACTTTGAGTTTGGTCTTTTGTGTATCGGTGGTGTTCGGCAACATTTCCTTGAGGTTCCTGCCGGTTAGTTTTAACCAGGCTGTTGGTGCTACGACGCCATTTTTCACGGCGATTTTCGCTTACTTGATGACATTGAAGAGGGAAGCTTGGCTCACTTATCTCACCCTTGTTCCTGTTGTTACTGGGGTTATCATTGCCAGTGGGGTATGTATTTAGCTAATGTTCGCTTACTTTTTATTGGTTAATGTAATTGTTAACTTTATTTTGTTGGAAAGTGGAAGCTTGTTTTTGCTTTATTTTGTTGAATTTTGTGTTGGTTTTTCTGCTAATTTTATCAGTTTTACAATTTTTATTGTTTAAGGGAAATGGTAGCCCTTTTAGGGGATTCATTGAGGATTTGATTGGAATGTGGAAGTTGGTTTGCTTTGTTTTGTTCAAACTTGTGTTGATTTTCTAATTTTGTTAAGCTTTATATTTTTTGAATTAGATAATGGTTGCTTTTTTGTATTTATGGAGGATTTGGATTATTTGGGGAGGATTTGCTTTTAGTACATTCTGTTGGTTTTATATGATTTTACATGATAACGGGGAGGGAAATGATGTGGGAATCTGATGCCAATTCCCTCCATAATATTATGGCTAATATGATTATTTTGATGTGAGCTGTGAGGTTCATAGCTATTTTCTAGTTGTAAAGAAGTGGATTCTTAAGTCTCATTCGGATTTCATGAGCATCATCCAGCCCAAAGAATCCATTAATACTTTGGATTGCAGTACGTCGAATTTAGAGTTATGAATTGAAATACTTGCTTTAAGCTCTATTAAGTTGCTGAAACAAGGACAGCAAGATTCAAAAGTGAATATTGTGTTATTTGGAACTTACGGGAACACCCAATTTTTTTAGCTTAATTCGGAGATTTTTCAATAATAATGATTCGAACTTGTGGATTATCTTCTCCTTTTTCTTGGTATCTAATGTATGATTAAATCATTAACTCATGTGTTTATGATTCTTCAATCCTTCTCTTTTGTACTTTCTTTTGCCTCCACTTCCCCGGTATTTCTCATAATCGGTTTGAAGACCTTCTAGTTTCTTTGTCTTATCTTTTATAATTTTAAAATTGTTTTCTGCATTATTCACATTATTTTAGTTCATATATTTAATCTGCTCTCTGATTGTTGGTTTTCATTTTTCTTACATGGCCATAGGGTGAACCGAGTTTCCATCTATTTGGTTTTATCATGTGCATTGCAGCTACTGCAGCAAGAGCTCTCAAGTCAGTTTTACAAGGAATCTTGCTTTCGTCTGAAGGGTGAGGAATGTTTATGCCTTTGATTCGGATTTCTGGTTGATCGCGTAATTTTTATATTTTTACGTCAGTTAAAATACGACTAGAAATCGGTACTGAAAATTTCTTGTATTTTTATTTTAGAGAGAAGCTGAATTCCATGAACCTCCTCCTCTACATGGCTCCAATAGCCGTTATATTTCTGCTTCCGGCAACACTCATTATGGAAGAAAATGTGGTTGGTATTACACTTGCCCTTGCCCGAGATGACATGAAGATAATTTGGTACCTCCTATTCAATTCAGTGCTAGCGTATTTTGTGAATTTGACCAACTTTTTGGTCACTAGATACACCAGTGCCCTGACTTTACAGGTACGACATGTTTGTTACTCGTTTGAGGCTCTTTTGAACTTCTTTTCCCCCCAATTTTATGGCTTTTCGCAATTTGCTTCATTTGTCGTACAGAAATCAGCATGTTTACTATAAATGTTAGTTATGTTAATGCTCAGCACAGGAATGACCGCATTAATCTAAGCTTTTTGAGATACTGAGATGTTTTGTCTTGCAGGTTCTAGGAAACGCGAAAGGAGCTGTAGCTGTAGTGGTTTCGATTTTAATTTTTAGAAACCCGGTCTCCGTTACCGGAATGCTCGGTTATACACTCACAGTCTTTGGGGTTATACTCTACAGCGAAGCCAAGAAACGAAGCAAGTAAGACATCATCCCAGGAACACGATATGTATGCGATCGTTTGTATATTTTGTCTCCTTTATTGCGAGGACAGCAAACAATGTTCAACACGGCAGGTTCGTTCGGGTCAATGTGGTAGCGTATGATGCCATGGATTCTATATATATTTTTTGACCCTGGAAGCTTGGGAAACTGGTTTATTCATTTGAATCAGCAACCGCTGCAGGATTAGTAAAAAAAGAAAAAAAAAAATTAGAGAATCCAATAAGTGATTGATTAATCTCTATCATTCCAGCTTGGGGTTGTAGAGGAATATCATTTTTATGTTGTTTTTTTATTCTTTCAGGAAAAAAATCTGTAGAATTGGTGTTATTTACATAGTTGATCTGTTATTAACATTTCTAAATATTTGATTAATTAATGGAAAAGAAATCTCATGCTTTTTTAACATTTTATTGTTTTAGCTAATGATGTTCATGATGACCGTTTCTTCACGATAGCAAATGCAAAATACTTATGTTGCTTCGATGTTTAATTTTCTTGAATTATCTGTTTCCGACATTCATGTTGGACACATTTCGAAGATGAATATGGAGATATGATCTTTTAAATACATGAAAAAAACTTAAAAAACTTCAACATACTTATGCAATACATATTCTTGTATACAACACAAGCACTCAAATTCGAGTGTAGCAAAATACTGAACAGAGATTTATACCAAAAAATAAAAAATAAAAAAGTCTTAATATTTTGATAATGAAGGGTAATCTGGTTTTGGCGGCTACTCAACATCCATGACTTCAGCATTTCTGCCTTGGTTTCTACTTAATGGCTTAGTTTCATCAATTTGTCTCCTTTTTGGGCTTGATATTTGGCTTTAGGCCATCAGTTTATTTTTAAGTTTCTCCACATAACTATCTCCCCACTTAGGATTGGTAAAATAACTCGAATCTATGCATTAGCTTAAGCTTCACTGTAAACCCAAAGATTTTTTTTTTCTTTTAAATCGGTTGGGAACAGAGCAGGTTGATTTTTTTTGTTAAAGGTTTTGGGGTTGGGTTGAGGATGGTTTTAGATAAAATCCGCGTTGCCCTAGCATGTGATATTTCTTAAAACATCTTTTTTCTAATTTTATAGCTATTCTTTATATATTTAAGTTAGAATTCTTAATTTTTGTAGTACTTTATCACATGTATTTAGTTTTAATCTTGTAAAAATTAAATATAATATAAAGCATCAAAGTTTCGAGACAATCACGGTCGGTAGCTAGAGTCTTAATTAAAGTCAATCTCAAAGCAAGTTTTGTGTATATATACATGGACG
>JBBYHL010443388.1:0-17192 GCA_038381835.1 Adansonia madagascariensis
ATTATTGTTTGATTCACATTAAATTAGTTTTGGAAAATTCATTTATTTTCATGAGTTTTGAATTTTTTCTTGAAATTTTTTTTGAAATACGGAGTTTTCTACTCCGTAAATGTTTTCGGGGTGATTTTTCTTGGTTTATAATTTTTAAAATTCATCAAATATTATTATTTGATTCACCTTACTTTAGTTTTAAAAATTCATTCATTTTCATGAGTTTTAATTTTTTTCTCTTGAACTTTCCCTATTTCCGAAAAATTGAGTTTTCTATTCCATAAATGTTTTCAGGGGAATTTTTTTCAGTTTAAAATTTTTAAAATTCATCTAATATTTTCATTTAACTCCCATTAAAACAATTTTGAAAATTTTTATTTATTTCATTGGTTTTGAATTTTTTCATATATGTCAATTTTCCTACACTAAGGCATTTCTCGTAAAATTTTACTAGTTTTTAACTTCCAATTAAGATCGTTTGCACCATTTCATTTCTAAAATTTTGTCTATGATCAATTAACATTAATTCCAAATTTATTTTGATTTTTGGAAATTTTATTTAATTTCATTTTATTTACTTTTCCAACTAGTTACATGCTAACTAGCTTGTTTTCTCATCCAATTACTTTCTAACCAAGTTGGTTACATCCCAATTACCCATTACATGAGCTGATCAACTTCATCATGAGCTTGATAATAGAGTGGCTTGTAAGAAAAGATAACAAGGTATGGGCTTATGACACAACATTTATTATTTACAACCTAACAAGTAAGCTTAACATCAAAAATAAAAAAATAAAAAAAAAAGAAAAAAAGGATGAAAAAGAGAGGGAATTTTAGCCAAGGAGGATTTCGAATCATCCTTCCCTATAAAAGGGGGAGGATGTTTTCTTAGTTGTTTTTAGTTTTGGAGACAAAAAAGAAAGGAAAATACTTGAAAAAAATTTCAAAGCTTTGTTACGGTATAAATCTTCACTTAAATCTTTCGAGTTTTATTTGTTTGATACATTTTTTTCTTTTCTTTGGTGAGCCAAAAATGTGCTTAAGTTCAGGGATTTTTTATCCATGTTGAAACACTAAGTATAATGGCCATGAACTAATTTTCTTGATTTTATTTTAGTTTTTTTCTTTTTTTCTTATTAGTAAATTATTTTCTTCATGAATCATGTTTATGCTGATATGACATTGGTTTTGGTGTTATGTTTGTCATATATATGTTCATACAGATTTTATTTCTTTTAGTGTTTTCTTGTTATTATGGTGAAATCACATGTTTATATACTTATTTTTGTAATTTTATCATATAATGGTGCTAATTTATGTTAAATAAAATGTGAATATGTGGTTATTGAGTAAAAAAGTTGATTGGTAGATTGTTTAGGTGTTGGTCGAAATTCATGCTTATATATGTGTTTTTGTGGTCATTATATAAATATAAAAAGTTTAGCAGCTAATCTGAAAAAAATAAATAAAGAATAAAAAATAAAAAAAATCTTTGTTTAGACCTATATGCTTGACCAAAGTACATTTGCACTTTTAGGAGTGTATTTTATGCATTTATCAAGTTAAAATACTTTTGTTTAGTTTTAGGGTCTTTTTGTAATTTTAATAAGTTTAGGGATTTTTGTGTAAGTATTGAAAAATTTATTCTAGGGGCAAAAAGAAGTGACCAAATTTTGCTTATGATCTTTGATGTGACTTTTGTGATTATTTTGATTCATTCGAAGCTTAATTTTACATTTTAATCATGTAAGGGCCAATTTGTAATTTTAAGAAAGTTTAGGGACTAGTTTGCAAATAATAAAAATTTTTATTGTATGGTCAAAGGATTTGATTGAAAGCTTCATGGATAACTTGGGAACTGTTGTGGATTCGTGAGTTGGCCATACCTTCAAGTATAAAGTCGCGATCAAGATTATGGGTATTTCATATCATGCTTTAGGTATTTTTTACACTTTAAGGGGTATTTTGTAATTTCTTAAAGTTTAAGGGCTAGTTTGCAAATAATAAAATTTTTTTGGTCAAAGGTGTTTGACCGAACCTTCTTATGGATGTTCTTCATGATTTACATGCTGATTTTTACTTGATTAATTATATTTTGTGATGAGTTAGGTTTTTTTTCACTTAGGTACCTAAGTATAAAATTGAGAAAGTTTAGGGACCCTTAGGGAAATTTAGCATTTTTAGGACAAAAATGGTTACCTTTAGCATGAAATCTTCCACTTAGATTATTTTAAATATTTTTATCATCCCATTGATCCTCCGATAAGGTGCTAAAAATATAAAAACATTTCATATTCTTTTGGTTATCCATTAAGGTACGAAATTTAATTTTTGAAAGTATAGGGACTTAATGATATTTTTGCATGTTAGGTTGTTTTAAAATTTAAACTTCTCATTTAGGTGTTTTTGGGTAAAAAATAATAAATATATCTTTTTTAGCATTTTAAATCAATTAAGGACTAATATTCAATTTTAAGAAAGCATTTTTAGGACAAAAATGGTTACATTTAGCATGAAATCATCCACTTAGATTATTTTAAATATTTTTATCATCCCATTGGTCCTCCAATGAGGTGCTAAAAATATAAAAACCTTTCGTATTCTTTTGGTTATCCATTAAGGTACGAAATGTAATTTTTGAAAATATAGGGACTTAATGGTATTTTTGCATGTTAGGTTGTTTTAAAATTTAAACTTTTCATTTAGGTGTTTTTGGTTAAAAAATAATAAATATATCTTTTTTAGCATTTTAAATCAATTAAGGACTAATATTCAATTTTAAGAAATTTAGGGACCCATTAACAATTATCATACGTTAGGTCTTTTTTGTAATCAAAATTACCCAAGTAGAGTAAGAATAATAATTACCTGTCCTTTCGAGTCCATTAGGGGTACCTAGATGCTCTCATGTTGAAGGAATACCCTAGGGACATTTTTGTAATTTTTCTCACCAAGATGTTTTTATGCCAAAGGTGAATGTTTAAGGTTCCTTTAGCCTTTTAAGCTCATTTTTTAGTCCACTAGGGGTACCGAGATACTTTCATGGTGAAGGTATACCTTAGGGGCATTTTCATAGTTTTTCCTCACCAGGATACTTTTATGCCAAAGGTGAATGTTTATAGTTTATTTAGCCTTTTTAGGTCAATTTTTAGTCCACTAGGGGTACTAGGGTATTTAATGTCGAATGTATACTCAAAAGACATTTTCATAATTTTCCTTACTAGGTGCCTTAATGTCGATGGTAAGCCTTAGGAATATTTTAATTTTCCTTAGAACCCAATCCTAAGTAGTTACCAAATGCCTTAGTGTCGAGGGTAAGCCTTAGGAATATTTTAATTTTCCTTACCTAATCCTAAGTAGTTACCAAGTGCCTTAGTGTCGATGGTAAGCCTTAGGAATAATTTAATTTTCCTTAGAACCTAATTCCAAGTAGTTACCGAGTGCTTTAGTGTTAATGGTCAGCCTTAGGAATATTTTAATTTTCCTTCGAACCTAATCCCAGGTAGTTACCGGGTGCTTTAGTGTTGATGGTAAGCCTTAGGAATATTTTAATTTTTCTTAGAACCCAATCCTAAGTAGTTACCGGGTGCCTTAGTGTCGATGGTAAGCCTTAGGAATATTTTAATTTTCCTTAGGACCCAATCCTAAGTAGTTATCTGGTGCCTTAGTGTCGATGGTAAGCCTTAGAGATATTTTAATTGCTCTTAAAACTTAGTCTCAAATAACCATTGGGTGTTTCTATGTCAAAGGTATACTTTAAAGATAGGTTTTTTTTTCTTTTATCTTTTTAGTCCTTAGATTCGAATTAGTACTTTAGTGTCTAGAGCGAGTCATAGGTCTTTTGTTTTTGTTTCAAATAAAATTCGTATGTCTTGGTAAAATAAAAGCAATGTCTCAGAGTTAGAGTGATGCATGAAATTCCTCCCACCCATATGTGATAGGAGTTTTACGGATCATTCTAATGATGACATACCCTTTTTAAAATGGAAATTAAGAATTTTATACAAATAAAAAACCTTTCATATTCTGCCAGGTATTTAAGTAGGATGTGAAAGACATTTGGAACCTTTTATGTCCCTTAGGTTTTCTGTTGGGGTATAAAAGGGAATAATAAAAACTTTCGTGTCCCATTGGTTTTTTGGTGGGGGTGCGTAAGACGTTTTAATTTTTAAAATGCAAAACCCCTATCTTCTCTCATGGAATAATAAAATCTTATTTTAATAATACAGGAATTATAATTAAGTACCACATATTGAGGCCAGATAAAAATTAAAGTTCAAATTAACCATGATTAATAATGTACCAATTTTGGGCACCATAAGAGGGTTGATCCTCACTTATGGCTGTAACTGACTCCCAAACCTATAAAAACAATCTCTAGTACTTCGTAGACCATGGAATTTATCTTTAGGGTTTCATGACCTTAAAGCATTATTTTTGACAGGTGATCGATCTCACCTAGCAGAAATAGATTAGTGGTGACTCCAAACAAATGGTTATTTTGTGATGACTATTTAGGGTTAAGATGGGCAAATGATTCTCTTAACTATCGAGTCCCCAGAAATAAGAGTACTAATATCAATATGGCCTAAAAAAAAGAATAAATAGTTTTGAAATAATGATACATCACCACTTATATAGTCAAGGGTTGTTTAAGTTGAGCTTGGTTAGGATTTGCATCCAAGCCACGTTGCGACAACGAGTGCATGTATCGCAACAAGTAATATAGTGATGAATAGAGTATCATTACTATAAGAAATTGTACTAAATCTACTAAGTACTAAAATTAAAACAATTTAATCTTATCCAAACAAATAATTAAAAGACCAAATAATTAAAATTAAAATTAAACTTAAACTAAAGTTAACTAAATTAATTTAACTAAACAACAAGGAAATTTAAATAAGGTTTACTTAACCAATGATAAAAACCTAGGATTATAATTTTCCTCAACACTTTATTTGAATTTGTTTTACCCTCTTAACTTGACTAATGGGAATGAGTTATTAACCTGGAGTTCCAATTTATTTATAAGTATCTTTCGATGGTCTTATAAAAATATCTCGTTTAACAGATTTACTACATTCCTATGGAAATTGAATTAAAAGAAACTCATTAAGCTTAGGCTTTAATTTGGTTACATAAGGCATGCTTGTATATTCCTATCTAACATGCAGATCAATTTATCTTAATAAATGAATATGAAACATATGTCACTCAATCTACGTCTAAACACAAAATTCCCTTCTCCAAGTTCATTAAGATTATCAAATCAATCTAATTGGTGGCCAATTAACTAGAAGCATTAAGAACAAGATTGAACAAACAACTCAGTTATCATTAAATCAAGAAAAGAAAAGAAAATAAGCCAAACTACATGTTGAGTTCTATTATAACCCTAAAAAAAATAAACTTAGCTCATATTGATTTAAATAAAACACAAAACAATGAAGTTTCACTATCTTAAATATTACAATAAAGATAAAATGATTAAAGGAAAAGAGAAAACTAAGAGTTGTTAAGTCTCGGTCTTCAATTTCTTTAATTTTTCTCCTATTGCAAAATCTTGAAAATTTTTCTTCTTTTTTTAAAAGTAACAACTCTAAAGTATCTAAGGATGATCCAAAACCTAATTCTAAGAATCCTATTTATAGGTAAAACCCTGAAGTGGAGAGACTTGTTCTGCAAGTAACTTGAACATATATTTTTGGAAATTGCCAACTTAGAACCGCCTTGCTTGATTGAGTCCACTTTTCTTTTTCATTAAATTGTTATACTTTTGCAAACTCCTTTGGGTTTTCACTTACAAAAATATGGAAAGTATTTAAATAACTAAGTAATTAAAATATAAGGAAAGTAAGTAATACTAAATTAAAAACTTATAAAAATAAATAAAATTTAAATAAAATAATATTAAATTAAAACTAATAAAATATAAATGAAATTTAAATAAAAATCTCTAAGACCTAGCTAATTTAATATGCATAATGAAACTAAAATAACTCTATTTTATAGAGTTATCATACCCCTAAACTTAAGACTTTGCTAGTTTTCGAGCAAAATAGGACAAATGAAAGAAACAAAACCAATTAAATGAAATTAAAATTAGTGTACTCGAATGATGTTTGCCTTAAGTTTCCTTAAAAGTCATCTTAATATCCAAACTCAAGCTAGATGCAAACATAATTCAAATTCATGCTTCAATTCAATAATAAATCTCAATGCTTCAAATGGATTTCCAGTGTTTGCATAAATGATCCCTTAACAAATCATGGCATGCAAACTGAATAAATTTATGTCAATGCAAATCACAATTTAATACTGGATTCTCATATATTTGCTTTTCATCTCTTTCTCCACTAATGTAGACCAATACTTCATCAAAGATCATGTCGGACTTTAATAAACTTGTAATATAAGGTTAGGGTAAGGGTAGGATAAAGGATATATTTTGGCTTAATTCACCCATAGACACTTTTCATTGTTCTAGATCTTTTATCGAGCCTTTCACAACAAGTCTAAAGCACATACCCCTTTTTTTCCATGATATATTTTTTATGCCATCTATTCATTTACACACTTTTGTGTGTTTTTTTTTCCTTTATTTCTTCTTTTCTTCTTTTTTAATATTTTTTTTCTTTTTTTTCTTTTTCATGCTTCACCAATGCAACACAATTCAAACATGGCTCATGATATTTTCTGAAACAATTTCTTGCTCATGCTTATATAGTGAAGGTTGATCATGGTTTTTTTTATTAGGCTAGGCTAAAATGTATGGCAATCAAAAGAAAAGGATATATCAGTTTGGCTCAAATAGGGTAATTAAGGATAAATATATAAAGATAGGCTTAGAAAGGCTCAAACGATCTAAAGATGGCCTAAATCATCTCTTTAACTTAGTGTTATCTAGAATTTTGCCTTAAGAGAGAATTAAACAAATTCTAGGCCTCTAGATATAATTGCAATTTACATTAACATAAATAGTTTTCAAATTGACAATATAAATTAATGCCAAAGATTAAATGTTTAGAATTCGAAATTCAAATCCTAATAATGAGACAAACAAAGGAATCTATTTACAAAATTAAATCATGTTTTCCTAAGAATCAAGATAAATCAATCACTAAGTTCTCATCATTGGATAAGGATCTCATTATATTAAGCATAAAATATTTCAATCTAGATCATGACTTATGTTAAACAAAAATTCAAAATATACTTAAAAAAACTTAAAGATGCAAATGTAAGAAAACTAAATGCTAATTACCCCTAAGAATGAGACAAACAAAAAATCTATTCACATAATTAAATCATATTTTCCCAAGAATCAAGATAAAACAATTAATAAGTTCTTATCATTGGATAAGGATCTTATCATATTAAGATTAAAAACATTTCAATCTAGATCATGACTAGTGCTAAATAAAAGTTCAAAATATACTAAAAAAACTTAAATATGCAAATAAAAGAAAACTAAATGCTAATTACCCCATCAACTCTACTCATTCTAAAACACCCCTAAAATTAAATGAAGCATTATCCTTAATGTGCAAAAATAAATAAGAGTTAAAATCAAGAATACTCCCCGTTCATTTGATGAGGTGATAAAAGAGAGTGTCTAAGCATCATCATCTTCCTCCTTGTTCTCACCGCCACCAAATTGTTCAATGTAGGGTAGTTATGGTGGAAGAGGCATTCGAGGGTAATTTTTCATGCTTAAGCCCAGTTGATTCATGAAGAAGTGTAAAATTAACTCCATGGCTTGATTACATTCCATCTAGTAAGCATGTTTGTACTTCAAGGTTAGCCAAACATTGATTGACTATTAGTCCTGCTCAATGCTGGTTAGGTCATGGTAGAGCAGATGAAAAACTAGTGCCAACATTCATTGGTCAAATAGGTACTTCTTGACCACCCATTTTACTTATCGTATTGTAATTAATGGCTATCTTCAAATGGAATAGTTCATCAAATTCTTCCTATCAAACATTTGCTTTGCCGTATAAAGAAGTACTTAAGGATGGGAACCATAATCCCTTTCTCGTTGACTGCATCGTATGAATCATTGCTGAATGGATAAGTTTACCGATATCTATTAACTTGTCATTAAGGATAGCATAAATCAAAATTGCTCTATCTTTGGTAACCTCATTTAAATGCTTACTAAGAACTAAATTAGTAGCTATAAAATGCAACCAAATCTTACCATTCTGATGTAATGCATTGGATTTAAAGAATATGGGTTCACCTTTGGATGTCTTCCATTATGTGTTTAGCTTACAGAGATAGTCATTTACTTCTTCCAAATCTATGTTGCCTTCTAAGAACTGTGAATACTTATCATGAAGAATGTTAGATGTATTATAAAAATCATTGACAGCTTTACTGCTTATTATTACCCAGCTTTCACAAACAAAAACTTTATTACCTATTTGTTCATAAGCATTTGCATAAAATTCACAAACAATAAGCAAAATAGTAGATTTTGGAGGTTCACAAAAATTTTCCCATTGTTTAGAAGTTATGATATTTTCAATAGTAGGGTAGTTTCTAGGAATAAATTGAAACCTCTTTGTGCAATTAAGATTTTCACATCCCATGCTTGGGTAAACTGTTGCAAAGTTTCTTCAGACACAAATTTTTGTTAAGCATAGCTCTCATTAGAAATTACTTTAGTCCCTTTTGGTGCCATCTAGTCATAAATTTTTTTCACAACAAGAGGCAATCCTAAATACTAACAAATTAAACACACCAATAATAAACCAAATGATGAGCAAAGTTCAATTACTAAAGCAAATTTTTAAGCAATTAATTTCTATGTATGTATAAATCTCAAACTCAATAAATTCTTAATAATCACTCATTAGTCTCTATATCCAACAACACCCATTATGTAAAATTCAACAATCACCAAAATCCAAGATGTAGCATTTGAAATAAGATTGATTAAGACAATAAACATCTAATAATCACACTAAACACCATAAAAGAATTCCCAAACTCAAAATCTCTATAATTTTCCATAATTAATAATATAAAAATCAAAATAGCTAAAAAAACTTAGATGCAAATTTAATGAAAAATCTACAAAAAAATCATGAAACTCACTTACTTGAAGTTTGTTGGATGACTTCTTAGAGAGAGAGCATAAATCCACTTGAAGAGTAAAAAGCTTACTTGAATCTTCTGTAAAGGACAGAAACCATGGAGATGAGAGACAAATTCAAGTAAATTGGTGTTTTTTATGGTGATTTTTATGGTGAACGAGTGTTTCGAGTGAAGAGAGAGAATATTGAAAAGGGATAAAAATAGGGTGGCTAAGAATGGGGTTAGTGTTTTAGGGATTTTTTTATTAATAAAGTTAAAAAATATTTTTTTTCTCTTTTAAGCTGGTGCTATAGCACTAATACCTCAATGTTGTAGCACCAATTCTCGATGAATTGGGGCACTATAGTGCCCCATGTTGGGCGTTGCAGCGCCCTGTACTTTTTTCTTTTCGCATCTTGGCATAAGCTAAGACTCAAAATAAATAGGCATCATGGGCCAATTCGGGTGTTGCAGTGCATATCTCATTTTTTCTATCCTAGAAGAAAAATATACATCATGCTAAAATAAATAAAAATGTTAAGACAAGAAGAAACTTGGGTTGCCTCCGAACAAGCACCTGATTTATAGTTATCAGCTTGACTATTCTTCGATTATTCTGGGCTGGCTAAGGTGATTGAGGACTTTTGGCTATCAAATCCACTTCTCGAATAAGTCTTTGCCCATCAACTTTAAAACTTTAGTTAGAACGCTAATCTATAACTTTGATGGCACCCTGTGGGAACACTTTTGTGATTTAAAAAGTTCAAACCATTAAGACTTAAGTTTTCCTGAAAATAACTTCAAATATGAGTTATAAAGAAAAACATATAAACCTGGCTTGAACTTCTACTCAAGAATCTTCTTATCATGTCATCTCTTTTTTTTTTCCATGTAAATCTTGGCATTTTCATAAGCTTGAAGATGAAAATTGTCCATCTCATTTAGCTGCAACAATCGCCTTTCACTAGTGGCATGAAGATCAAAATTGAAATTGTTGATTACCTAATATGCTTTATGTTCAAGTTCTACCGAAATATGACAAGCTTTAGCGAAAACCAAACTATAGGGAGACATTTTGATGGGTGTTTTATAAGTAGTTCGGCATGCCTATAATGCATCATCCAACCTCTTGGACCAATCTTTTCTAGTTGGGCTAACTGTCTTTTCTAATATCCTCTTGATCTCTTAGTTGGCACTTTTCCTACTGTTCGTTCTTCTCCAAAATGCTTGCAATTTGATGAGTGACAATGCTACAAAATATTTTCTATTTCTTCCTTGGGTACATGCGTTCTAATAATCTAATCTAAACATTGTTTGAACAAGAAAGGTTTATCCCAAAAATAATATTTAACATCATGCAAGAACTTTTTCTTTTGTTAAGAATTTAAATCAGGGGAAAAACTCTACTTACAATATAAATGACATTGTCGGCATAACATGGTAATTCTTTTTGATTTACCTAGAAGAGCTGCTTATCCTGAAATGTTTCAATAATTTGGATGGAATCACCAACTTTTGCCCTATTATTCAATCTTGAAAGATGATCCACCACTTGATTTTTTGTTCCTTTGCTATAATGAATTTCTAAAACAAATTCTTGCAAAAGCAATATCCATCAGATCAATTTTAGTTTGACATTTTTATTTTCAAACAAATACTTATAGCATAATGGTCAATATAAACAATAACTTCAGTGCCATAAGATATGATCTAAATTTATCAAAAGTAAATATTATAGCAAGCAATTCTTTTTAAATAGTAGTATAATTCATTTGAGCATCTGTCAAAGTTTTGCTTGCATAGTATATGGATTAAAAACCTTTTCTTTTCTTTGGCCTAACACTACCTTAATTGCAAAATCACTTGCATCACACATGAGTTCAAAAGGAAAATTCCAATCCGGGACAATAATAATAGGAGCAGAAACTAATCTCTTCTTCAATTCTAGAAAAGAGGCTAAACATGCATCATTAAAATTAAGTGGTACCTATTTTTTAAGATATTGCAGAGTGGTTTTGAGATGTTTGAGAAATCTTTAATGAATCTTCAATAAAATCTAGCATGATTGAGAAAACTTTGAATTCCTTTCACTAAAGTTGGTGATGAAAGTTTTTCAATTGTCTCAATCTTTGCCTTATCCACTTCTTTGCCTCTCCTTGAAACTAAATGTCCCAAAATAATGCCTTTTTGTACCATGAAATGGCATTTTTCCCAATTTAGGACCCAGTTGGTTTTTTCACATCTTTTTAGCACTAAACCTAGATTATACAAACATTCATCAAAAGAGTTTCCAAAACTAGAAAATAATCCATAAATACCTCTAGAAAATTTTCCACCATGTCAGGAAACATAGCCATCATGCATCTTTGGAAGGTTGCTAGAGCATTACAAAGTCCGAATGTTATTCTTTGAAAAGCAAAAGTCTTATAAGAGCATGTGAAAGTAGTCTTCTCTTGAATTTTTAGTGCTGTGGCAATCTGATTGTATCATGAATAACCATCCAGGAAACAATAAAATTCCTTACTAGCTAACTTGTCAAGCATTTAATCAATGAAGGCCAAGAAAAAGTGATCCTTCCTTGTAGCTTTGTTAAGCTTTTTATAATACATGCAAACTTGCCAATCGGTTATTGTTCTTGTTGGAATGAGCTTATTATTGTCATTGGAAACCATGGTCATCCCTCATTTTCTTTGGCATACATTGGATTGGACTCACCTAAGAGCTATCAGGGATAAGATGGATGATGCCTTCATCTATCACAACGTGGCCCAAACATGAATCCTGATCGGCCAGAATTAAAAATGGAGAGTGTACCCTTTATTTATATATATATATATATCTAGATATCATTGTTTTCTTTTATTTGGGGCCATATCATTGTTACTTTTCTTAGCATTCTGTTTTTATGCCTAGGGACTTAGTTGTCAAGATGAATTGCTCACTTGACTTAACTCTAAACAATTGTTATAAAATTACCATTTATTTTGGAGTCGCTACCAATCTTATTTTGGCTAGTGAGATTGGACACATGCTGGAGTTCGCATTTCAAGGGTTATGAAACCCATAAAAACAAACTTTGAGGTCCGTGCTCATACAGGGATCGCTTAAAAGGGTCCAGGAGTCAGTAACAACCACAGGTAAGGATCACCTTCTCATAATGCCCGATAATCTTTACCTTATTAATCTCGTGTTAGCTTAAATTTTGATATTTATTTGGTTTCAATATTTGATATTTAATTATAATTTCTATAATATTTTATTAAAGAAATTTATTATTCCGAGAAAGTCAGGTTTTAATATTTTTGAAAATCAAAATTTCTTCCATACCTTTTTGGAGAACCAAGAGAATACGAAGATTTTTATCATTTTTTATCGTACCCTGCTGGAGAACATGTGGAATAGAAAGGTTTTGTTTTACAAAAATTAAAAAATCCTGACTTTCAATTGGAAAAAGATATCTTGTTGTTAAAATAATCTGGAGAACCCTTCGCATAGTTTAGTCGAAATTCCATGTGTTATTTTAACATAAGAGACATTGTCTTAATTTACAAAAAAAAATTTGATTTTGTTAAAATATTAACAAAATAACCTAAGACTCAGAAATGGTCTAAAATAAGGAACCTAACTCTAATGTGTACTTTTGACATAAAAGTATCCTTGTAATCACATAGGACTTGTTTCTAATGCAAAATTATGAAAATACTCCTAAGTTATCTTTGACCTAAAAGTATCTCAGTTATCTTAAGGACTCAAAAATGATAATAAAAGTGTGAACATATCCTAAATAGTCACCTTTGGCCTAAAAGCATCTCGGTGAATACTTAAGACTCAGCTCATGGAAATTTATCAAAATGCCCCTAGGTTAAACCTACGACATAAAAATTATCCTAGTTATCCTAAAGAGCACTAAAATGATATAAAAAAAAGATGAAATCTATCCTGAATATGCACATTTAGCCGAAAAGCATCCCGATGAATACCTAAGACTTAGCTCGAGAAAAATTACCAAAATGCCCTAGGGTATACCTTCGATATAAAAGTATCTCGGTTATATTAAAGGGCACTAAAATGGTAAAATAAATGATGAATCTATCCTAAATATACACCTTCGACATAAAAGCATTAGGGTTACAAACTAGGACTCGATTTAAAAGGAAATTACTAAATTACCCCTAGGATATACTTTCGACATAAAAATATCCTAGTAACCTAAAAGGCAGGATGACATCATGAACAAACGAACCTACTTCTACTATGTACCTTCGACATAAAAGTATCCCATTGATCACACACGACTCAATTTTAAAAAATTACTAAAATACCCTTAAGGTCTACCTTTAACCTATAACTTTCTCAATAACCTAGAGGACTTGAAAATGATATTAAATAACTATTATACCCTTCATAGGTAACTTAAAGATCACAATTCACCTAAAATGCAAAAATTGCTAATAGGTTCCTAATATTTTAAAATTGTATTTTGTACCCTAACGAAAATAAAGAGAATATGACAAGTTTTAATAATTTCTAAACCCCTACAGAAGACCATAGGAATGTTAGGAAACTTTTATAAAATGTCAAAAATATCATATTAGACCTAAAATGCAAAGTTTTCTAAATGGTCCCTAATATTCTCCTAATTTGCAATTTAGTCCATATTCAAGATAAAATCACAATTAAACACAAAATTGATCACAACAAATTATGGAAATCATACCAAAGATCATAATTTCAATTCGGCCAAGTACTTATGGCCTTAGAACAAAAATTTTGTAATTTTGCAAATAAACCTCTAAACTTTTTAAAATTACAAAATAGCCATAAAATGGTGGAAAATGCATAAAACATATTCATACATATGAAAATAAACATGAAAACACTTTCACAAGTATACACAAGTAATCAACCAAGTGTGGATGGCCTTGAAACAAAATACTTCATTTTTGCAATTTAGCCCCTACATAATAAAAAATCATAAATTAACACAAAACGTATAATAAAAAATCACTAGAACCACACCAAAAATCATGCAAATGATTTGGCCAAACACCTATGGCTACAAAACAATTTTTTTACATTTTACAAATTAGCCTTTAAACTCTTTAAAATTACAAAATAGACCCAAAATAGTATAAAATCTAGAAAACACATCCAAATATATCAAACTAACCATAAAAACACTTATAAAGTTGTCTACAATACTTAGCCAAGCTTAAATGGCCAAAAAAAAGTTTTCACAATTTTTTTGCAATTTAATTCCTATATTTTCTATAATTACAAAATAAGCTAAATAAAATTAAAAGACCACAAATTTATCAAAATCAGCCCCTAAATAATTCTATGTATTTTTAGTATTTTTTCCTTTGTTTTTGGTTTTTTTTCCTTTTTATGGAAATTGCTAAAGCCCCTTAAAATGAAATACCCATCCCCTTTATATAGAAAATGGAGGTCGGCCAAGACTTCCAAGAAAAAGCCTTGGCCGAATGGTTCTCCACCATTCTCCTATATTTATTTATTTATTTATTTATTTATTTTTGTTTAATATTAATTTGATTTGATGTTAATTGATTTTGATTTGATTTAAATTAATTACTTTTGTCATTTAGTGGATTATGTCATGCATGCATCACCAAAGTCTAGATAATTTTGGAAGATATTTATATAATCTATAAAATTATACCGTCAAAACTAATTAGAATGATTAAATTATAAAAATAAAAAATTATGCATTTAAAACAAATTTCACATGATTAATTTAATTTGATCGAATAACAAAAACAATTTTTATGTACAATAGAAAAAAATTAAAAATAGAAAACTCGTAAAATTTTACAAGAAAAAACCTTTATAAGGAAAAATTACCATATGTAAAAAATACAAAATTCATAAAATAATTTGAATTTTGAAAAACTAATTTAATATGAATCAAACAACAATATTTGAAGAATTTTAAAACTTAAAAACTTAAAAAAATCCTACCAAAAAATGTAATGAGTAGAAAACACCATATCTTGGTAACAAGAAAAATTTTAAAACTCATAAAATAAATTAAAATTTTCAAAATTGATTTAATATGAATTAAACTATAATATTTAAAGAATTTTAAAAACTATAAACCAAGAAAAATCCTTCCAAAAAATTTATGGAGTAGAAAACTCCTTATTTTAGGAATAGAGGAAATTATGGAAGAAAATACAAAACTCATAAAATAAAATAAATTTTGAAAAACTAATTTAATATGAATTTAATAAAGATATTTAAAGAATTTTAAAAATTATAAACTCAAAAAATCCTTCCAAAAAAATTATAGAGTAAAAAGGGGAAAAATGTAAAACTTATAAAATAAAATAAATTTTAAAAAATTGATTTAATAGTAATTGAATGTGAATTTTTAAAGAATTTTGATATTTAAAACTTGAGAAAATTTCACTGAAAATTTTATAGATAAAGAAAAGCTCGTATTTTAAAATCAGAACAATTTCAAAAATATGTTCAAATTTTATAAAAATGAATTGTATCCATCACCTTAATCAATATCTTAATTTATAAAAACAAAGACGAAAATTTAAAATCTGAAGCAATTGATACCAAAAAAATTTTACGAGTATAATGCTCGTAATACTGGGAAAAATTCAAAATTAATTATAAAAATAGATAACTTGACAGCTTCTGGTATAAAATGCCAATACAAATTTTTTCTTGATTATTTTTTATTTTTTAGAGTGCTTATTAGCATAAATACTACACTGGTATCGATAAAAATATCTGATGGTCAACTTCCTAATTTTAACAAAAAATTCCAAAAAAATTCTAAAACTGAGAAATTTAACCACGATAATATCTACAAAAACAATTTTCTAAATTTCAAAAGTGTAAAGTTAAAAGCTAATTATTTTACCTTGAATTCATCTTTTTTATCTGAGATTTACTTTGTACGACCCTGGAAATGGCGTTAATTTTGTCACATGCACCTATAGTCATTTAAGCACATTTAAGTATGTCTTGAAAATATATATTCCCCTCAAAGAAAATTTACTTCTAGGGGAAAAATGCCTAATTTTATATCTCGAGTATTTTTGGACTGATAAAAAAGGGGGCCAAACAAAATTAGGTGTCTATAGTTGCCCTTTTTTTATCGTCGTTAAGAATCAAGAATAGGGCAGAGACCAAATAGACACGTTTTGTTCGGGCCTTACAAAATTTTTTTAAAAGTTTTGTTTGTTGTTTTTTTTAGTTTTTTGTTTTTTTACACACACACACACATATCAACTAAAAAAACCTATGAAACCGATCACTCTGCTTAACTGGATGAAGTCAGACATCATGCTTCATTGGTTTCTAATCAAGTAAACCTAACCAATAACAAATGAACCTTTCCTCCCATGCACCTTTGGCATAGAAGTATCCTAGTGATCACAAAGGATTTGGTTCTAACATAAATTAACCTATTCCTCCTGTGCACATTACTGGTGTGGCAACGTAACTTGAGGTGGATCCTCGCAGATCTATGGGTGCTACAACTTAAAAATATTTTCCAGACTTAGAAATGTCTTCTTGATTGAGACTATTCTTTGGCGATCTGATGAGAATGAGAATGTATGAATTCTCAACTTATTATACAGTGAGGGGGACCATAAGATGAATCACTCATCTTATTGGTCTTATATGACCATCATGAAATGGCCAATACTTGGAGTCAGCACCGATCATTTCAGGCTAGGCATGATTAGATGCCTATGGAAACCTATATTTTGAGTTACAAAACTCAAAACATCATCCCGTGGTCTGCGTAATGCAAAGATTCACCATTCAGGTTTGGGAGTTGGTTATGCACGATGAGGTATGAACCTCTTCGTGATGCCCGAAATCGGTACCTTACTAGCTATGTCTTTCTCGATTTTGATTCTTTCAGACTTAACTTATCGTTTTTTCGATATAAACCCTTTTAATGCATGAATCTTATAGAAATAATTCAGGTTTTAATGAAAAAGATTTAATCTCATATATGCCTCAGAGAGATGGGTAATATAGAGATTTCAATAAAAATGACCTCTGGATTTTACTTTAAAAATGGAATGTTCCACTTTGGGCACTGGAGAGATACCCATGCG
>JBBYHL010443398.1:5552-17192 GCA_038381835.1 Adansonia madagascariensis
ACTTACAGGAAAAACTTTTCTTTCCACTGTTTCCCTTATAATCAAAGTTCATCAGTGAAATGAAACAAACTTCAAATCTCGTAACGATCTCGATTTCTTTTGTGACTGGGCACTACAACCATGTTCTGCATATTGGGATACACGATATTGATGCTTTGGATTTTGAAGAAAAGCTTCTCTTACCACTATTTCCCTTATAATCAAAGTCCATCCATGGAATGATACAGACTTGAAATCTTGTTATAATCTCCATTCATTTTGTTAGTGGTGCCACAATCATGTTCACCTCATTTTGATACTTGATATTGATGCTTTGGTTTGGCAAGAAAAGGTTTTCTTTCCACCATTTCCTTAGAATCAAAGTTTGTCAATCAAATGAGTCAAACTTGGATTCTCCTAATAATCTCTACCCTTTTTGTGATTGGGCACTACAATCACGCTTTCCACATTGGGATACACAATATTGATGCTTTGGATTTACAAGAAAAGCTTTTCCTTCCACCATTTTCCTTATAATTAATGTTCATCCATGAAATGAGTCGAACTTGGATACTCGTAATAATCTCCATTCTTTTAGTTTTGAATGCTACAATCATGTTCTCCACATTGGGATACACGATATTGATGCTTTGGATTTGCAAGAAAAGATTTTCTTTACACCATTTTCCTTGTAATTTATGTTCATCTGTGAAATGAGACAAACTTGGATACTCATTATAATCTTCATTCTTTTTGTTATAGGCACGACAATCATGCTCTCCAAGTTACGATACACAATATTGATGCTTTGGATTTGCAACGAAAGCTTGTCTTTCCACCATTTTCCCTATAATCAAAGTTCATGTGTGAAATAAGATAAACTTGGATACTAATAATAATATCCATTATTTTTGTGATTGGCATACAATGATGTTCTCCACATTGGGATACACGATATTGATGCCTTGACTTGGTAAGAAAAGCTTTTCTCTCCACCATTTTTCTTATTATTAAAATTCATTCGTGAAATGAGATAAACTTGGATACTCATAATAATCTCCAATCTTTTTGTTATGGGCACTACAATCATGTTTTCATCATTGGGATAAATGATATTGAGCTCTGCTTTGGCAAGAAAAGGTTTTCTTTCCACAATTTTCATTTTAATCAAAGTTTGTCCACCAAATAAGTCAAACTTAGATTCTCATAATAATCTCCATTTTTTTGTGATTGGGCACTACAATCATGTTCTCCATATTGGGATACAAGATATTGATGCTTTGGATTTCCAAGAAAAGCTTTTCTTTCCACTATTTCCCTTGCAATCAAAGTTTATCCACAAAATGATACAAACTTGGATACTTGTAATAATCTCCATTCTTCTTGTTAGCGGCACAACAATCATGTTCACCTCATTGGATACAAGATACTGATGCTTTGATTTGACAAGAAAAGGTTTTCTTTCAACTGTTTTCCTTATAATCAAAGTTTGTCCATCAAATAAGTCAAACTTAGATTCTCATAATAATCTCCATTCTTTTTGTTACGGGCACTACAATCATGTTCTCTACATTGGGATGCATGATATTGATGCTTTCAATTGGCAAGAAAAGCTTTTTTCTCCACCATTTTTGTTGCTATCAATGATCATCTGCTAAATGAGAGAAACTTGGATACTTATAATAATCTCCATTTTTGTTTTTAGTGGCATTACAATCCTGTTTATGTCATTGGGATACGCGATATTGATGCTTTGATTTGGCAAGAAAAGCTTTTTTCTCCATCATTTTTCTTATTATTAAAGTGCATCTGTGAAATAAGACGAACTAGGATAATCATAATAATCTCCATTCTTTTTGTTATGGGCCCTACAATCATGTCTTCCTCATTGGGATACATGATATTGATGCTTTTGTTTGGCAAGAAAAGGTTTTCCTTCCACCATTTTCCTTATAGTCAATGTTTGTCCATCAAAAGAGTCAAACTTGGATTCTCGTGAAACTGTCCATGCTATTTGTAATTGGGCACTACAATCATGTCCTCCACATTGGGAAACATGATATTAATGCTTTGGATTTGCAAAAAAAGCTTTTCTTCCCACCATTTCCCTTATAATCAAAGTTCATCTATGAAATGATATAAACTTGGATACTTGCAATAATCTCCATTCTTTTTGTTAGTGGCACTACAATCATATTCACCTCATTTGGATGCACGATGTTGGTGCTTCGGCTTGGTAGGAAAATGATTTTTTTCCACCATTTCCCTTATAATCAAAGTTTGTCCATCAAAATTGTCGAACTTGGATTCTTGTAATAATCTCTATTTTTTTTGCCATAGGCATTACAATCATGTTCTCCGCACTGGGATACACGATATCTATGCTTTGGACTTGCAACAAATGTTTTCCATTCCACCATTTTCCTTATAATTAATGTTTATTTGTGAAATGAGATAAACTTGGATACTCATTATAATCTCCATTCTTTCTGTTATGGGCACCACGATCATGTTCTCCATATTCGAATACATGATATTGATGCTTTGGATTAGCAAGAAAAGCTTTTCTCTCCATCATTTTCCTTACAATTAATATTCATACTTGAAATGAGTCAAAACTGGATACTCGTAATAATCACCATTCTTTTTGTTATGGGCACTACAATCATGTTCTCTAAATTGGGATACATGATATTGATGCTTTGGATTTGCTAGAAAAGCTTTTCTTCACACCATTTTCCTTAAATTCAAAGTTCATCTATAAAATGAGACGAGCTTGGACACTCATAAGAATCTCCATTCTTTTTATGATTAGGCACTACAATCATGTTCTCCACATTAGGATACATGGTATTGATGCTTTGGATTTGCAAGAAAAGCTTTTTTTTACCATTTTTCTTGTAATTAATGTTCATCCGGGAAATGAGTCAAACTTGGATACTCGTAATAATCTCTATTCTTTTTGTTGTGGGCGTTACAATCATGTTCTCCTTTTTGGGATACAAGATATTTATACTTTGGGTTTGCAAGAAAAGATTTTCTTTCCACCATTTTTCTTATAATTAATGTTCATCTGTGAAATGAGACAAACTTGGATACTCATTATAATCTCCATTCTTTTAATTATGGAGCTACAGTCATGTTCTCCACACCGGGATACACCATATTAATGTTTTGGATTTGGAAGAAAGCTTTTCCTTCCACCATTTTCCTTATTATTAATGTTCACCTGCGAAATGAGTCAAACCTGGATTCTCGTAATAATCTCCATTATTTTTGTTATGGGAGCTAAAATCATGTTCTCCATATTGGGATACACGATATTGATGCTCTGCATTTACAAGAAAAGATTTTCTTTCCACCACTTTCCTTATAATTAATGTTTATCTGTGAAATGAGATAATCCTAGATACTTATTATAATCTCCATTCTTTTCATTTTTGGCACTACAATCATGCTTTTCAAATTGGGATACATGATATTGATGCTTTGGATTTGCGAGAAAAGTTTTTTTTTCTGTCATTTTCCATATAATTAATGTTCATCCGTGAAATAATTCAAACTTGGATTCTCATAATAATCTCCATTTTTTTGTTATTGGCACTACAATCATTTCTCCGTATTGGGATGCATGATACTGATGCTTTGATTTAGCAAGAAAAGCTTTTCTCTCCACCATTTTTGTTACTATTAATGTTTATCCACTAAATGAGACAAACTTGGATACTTGTAATAATCTCCATTTTTTTTGTTAGTGGCACTACAATCATGTTCATGTCATTGGGATACATGATATTGATGCTTTGATTTGCCAAGAAAAGCTTTTTTTCTCCACCATTTTTCTTATTATTAATGTTCATCCCTTAAATTAGACAAACTTGGATAATCATAATAATCTAAATTCTTTTTGTTATGGGCACTACAATCATGTCTTCCTCACTAGGATAGATGATATTGATGCTTTGGTTTGGCAAGAAAATGTTTTCCTTCCACCATTTTCCTTATAGTCAATGTTTATCCATCAAAAAAGTTAAACTTGGATTCTCGTGAAACTCTTCATGCTATTTGTAATTGGGCACTACAATCATGTCCTCCACATTGGGATACATAATATTGATGCTTTGGATTTGCAAAAAAGCTTTTTTTTCCACCATTCCCCTTATAATCAAAGTTCATCCATGAAATGATACAAACTTGGATACTTGTAATAATCTCCATTCTTTTTGTTAGTGGCATTACAATCATGTTCACCTCATTTGGATGCACGATGTTGGTGCTTTGGTTTGGTAGGAAAAGGATTTCTTTCCACCATTTCCCTTGCAATCAAAGTTTGTCCATCAAATGAGTCGAACTTGGATTCTTGTAATAATCTCCATTCTTTTCATCATAGGCTTTCCAATCATGTTCTCCGCACTAGGATACATGATATCCATGCTTTGGATTTGCAACAAATGTTTTTCATTCCACCATTTTCCCTATAATTACGTTTATCTGTGAAATGAGACAAACTGGGATACTTATTATAATCTCCATTCTTTCTGTTATGGGCACTACAATCATGTTTTCCACATTCAAATACATGATATTGATGCTTTGGATTGGCAAGAAAAGCTTTTCTCTCCACCATTTTCCTTATACGTAATATTCATCCGTGAAATGAGTCAAAATTGGATACTCGTAATAATCACCATTCTTTTTGTTATGTGCACTACAATCATGTTCTCTAAATTGGGATACACGATATTAATGCTTTGGATTTGCAAGAAAAGCTTTTCTTCACACCATTTTCCTTAAATTCAAAGTTCATCTATGAAATGAGATGAGCTTGGATACCCATAATAATCTCCATTCTTTTTGTAATTAGGCACTACAATCATGTGCTCCATATTAGGATACACGATACTGATGCTTTGGATTTGCAAGAAAAGCTTTTTTTTCTGCCATTTTCCTTATAATTAATTTTCATCCATGAAATGAGTCAAACTTGGACACTCGTGATAATCTCCATTCCTTTTGTTATGGATGTTACAATCATGTTCCCCTCTTTAGGGTACACGATATTTATGCTTTGGGTTTGCTGAAAAGATTTTCTTTCCACCATTTTCCTTTATAATTAATGTTCATCCATGAAATGAGACAAACTTGGATACTCATTATAATCTCCATTCTTTTCATTATGGAGACTACAATCATGTTTTCTACATTGGGATACACGATACTCATGCTTTGGATTTGCAAGAAAAGCTTTTCCTTCCACCATTTTCCTTATAATTAATGTTCACCAGTGAAATGAGTCAAACTTGGATTCTCATAATAATCTCCATTATTTTTGTTATGGGCGCTAAAATCACGTTCTCCATATTGGGATACACGATATTATTGCTCTGGATTTGCATGAAATGATTTTCTTTCCACCACTTTCCTTATAATTAATGTTCATCTGTGAAATGAGACAAACTTGGATACTCATTATAATCTTCATTCTTTTCATTTTAGGCACTACAATCATGCTCTCTAAATTGGGATACATGATATTAATGCTTTAGATTTGCGAGAAAAGTTTTTCTTTCCACCATTTTCCATAAAATTAACGTTCGTACTTGAAATAAGTCAAACCTGGATTCTCATAATAATCTCCATTCTTTTTGTTATGGGCATTACAATCATGTTCTCCGCATTGGGATACATGATATTGATGCTTTGATTTGGCAAGAAGAGCTTTTCTCTCACCATTTTTGTTACTATTAATGTTCATCTCCTAAATGAGACAAACTTGGATACTCGTAATAATCTCCATTCTTTTTGTTAGTGGCACTACAATCATGTTCATGTCGTTGGGATACATGATATTGATGCTTTGATTTGGCAAGAAAAGCTTTTTTCTCTGCCATTTTTCTTATTATTAAAGTTCATCCGTGAAATGAGACAAACTTGGATAATCATAATAATCTCCATTCTTTTTGTTATGGGCACTACAATCATGTCTTCCTTATTAGGATAAACGATATAGATGCTTTGGCTTGGCAAGAAAATGTTTTCCTTCCACCATTTTCCTTATAGTTAATGTTTATCCATCAAAAGGGTCAAACTGGGATTCTCGTGAAACTCTCCATGCTATTTGTAATTGGGCACTACAATCATATCCTCCACATTGGGAAACACGATATTGATGCTTTGGATTTGCAAAAAATCTTTTCTTTCCACCATTTCCCTTATAATCAAAGTTCATCCATGAAATGATACAAACTTGGATACTTGTAATAATCTCCATTCTTTTTGTTAGTGGCACTACAATCATGTTCACCTCATTTGGATGCACGATCTCGGTGCTTTAGTTTGGTAGGAAAAGGATTTCTTTCCACCATTTTCCTTGTAATTAAAGTTTGTCAATCAAATGATTCGAACTTGGATTCTTGTAATAATCTCCATTCTTTTTTGTCATAGGCAGTACAATCATGTTCCCCGCAGTAGGATACACAATATTCATGCTTTGGATTTGCAACAAATGTTTTTCGTTCCACCATTTTCCCTATAATTAACATTTATCTATGAAATGAAACAAACTTAGATACTCATTATAATCTCTATTCTCTATCTTATGGGCACTGCAATCATGTTCTCCATATTTGGATACATGATATTGATGCTTTGGATTAGCAAGAAAAGCTTTTCTCTCCACCATTTTCCTTATAATTAATACTCATCCGTGAAATGAGTCAAAATTGGAAACTCGTAATAATCACTAATCTTTTTGTTATGGGCACTGCAATCATGTTGTCTAAATTAGGATATACGATATTGATGCTTTCGATTTACAATAAAAGCTTTTTTTCACACCATTTTCCTTAAATTCAAAGTTCATCTATGAAATGAGACAAGCTTGGATACTTATAATAATCTCCATTCTTTTTGTGATTAGGCACTACAATCATGTTCTCCACATTGGGATACATGATATTGATGCTTTGGATTTGTAGGAAAAGTATTTCTTTCCATCATTTTCCTTATAATTAATGTTCATCAATGAAATGAGTCAAACTTGGATACTCGTAATAATCTTCATTCTTTTTGTTATGGGTGCTACAATCATGTTCTCCTCTTTAGGATACACGATATTGATGCTTTGGGTTTGCAAGAAAAAGATTTTCTTTCCACCATTTTCCTTATAATTAGTGTTCATCCGTGAAATGAGACAAACTTGGATACTCATTATAATCTCCATTCTTTTCATTATGGAGACTACAGTCATGTTTTTCACATTGGGATACACGATATTAATGCTTTAGATTTGCAAGAAAAGCTTTTCCTTCCATAATTTTCCTTATAATTAATGTTCACCCGTGAAATGAGTCAAACTTGGATACTCGTAATAATCTCCATTCTTTTTGTTATGGGTGCTACAATTATGTTCTCCATATTGGAAACATGATATTGATGCTCCAGCATTGCAAGTAAAGATTTTCTTTCCACCATTTTGCTTATAATTAATGTTTATCTATGAAATGAGACAAACCTGGATACCCATTCTAATCTCCATTCTTTTCATTTTGGGCACTACAATCTTGCTCTCCAAATTGGGATACATGATATAGATGCTTTAGATTTGCAAGAAAATTTTTTCTGTCCACCACTTTCCATATAATTAATGTTTGTCCATGAAATAAGTCAAACTTGGATGCTCTTAATAATCTCCATTCTTTTTGTTATGGCAGCTACAATCATATTCTCTACATTGGGATACACGATATTGATGTTTTGGATTTGCAAAAAAAGTTTTTCTTTCCACCATTTTCCTTAAAATTAAAGTTAATTCATGAAATGAGGCATATTTGGATACTAACTATGGTCTCCGTTCATTTCATTATAGGCACTACAATCATGTTCTCCACATTGAGACACATGATATTGATGCTTTTGATTTGCAAGAAAAGCTTTTCTTTCAACCATTTTCCTTATAATTAATGTTTACCTGTGAAATCAGTCAAGCTTAGATACTCGTAATAATCTCTATTCTTTTTGTTATGGGCATTACACTCATGTTCTCCACATTAGGATACATGATAGTGACGGTTTGGATTTGCAAGAAACAATTTTCTTTCCACCATTTTCCTTATAATTATTGTTGATCCGTGAAATGAGACAAACTTGGATACTTATTATAAACTCCATTCTTTTCATTATGGGCACTGCAATTAGGATACACGAGATAGATGCTTTGGATTTGTAGGGAAAGCTTTTCCTTCCACTGTGTTCCTTATAATTAATGTTCATTCGTGAAATGTGTCAAACTTGGATTCTCATAATTATCTCCATTCTTTTTGTTATGGGCGGTACAATCATGTTCTCTACATTGGGATACATGATATTGATGCTTTGGATTTGCAAGAAAAGCTTTTCTTTCCACCATTTTCCTTATAAATAAAGTTTATCTGTGAAATACGATAAACTTGGGTACTAACTATAGTCTCCATTCATTTTGTTAAGGGCACTACAATGATGTTCTCCATATTGGGATACAAGATGTTGATGCTTTAGATTTTCAATAAAAGCTTTTCTTTCCACCATTTTCCTTATAATTAATGTTAATCCATTAAATGAGTCAAAATTAGATACTCATAATAATCTCTATTCCTTTTGTTATGGGCGCTGCAATCATGTTCTCCACATTCAGATACTCAATATTAATCCTTTGGATTTGCAAGAAAAGATTTTCTTTCCACCATTTTCCTTATAATTAATGTTGATCCATGAAATGAGACAAACGTGAATACTCGTTATAATCTCCATTCTTTTCATTATGGGTACTACAATAATGTTCCCCACATTAGGATACACGATATTAATGATTTGGATTTGCAGGAAAAGCTTTTTCTTCCACCATTTTCCTTATAATTAATGTTCATCCATGAAATGAGTCAAACATAGATACTCATAATAATCTCCATTCTTTTTGTTGTGGGTGCTACAATCATGTTCTCCATATTGGGATACACGATATTGATGCTTTAGATTTGGAAGAAAAGATTTTTTTCCACCATTGTCCTTATAATTAATGTCATCCATGAAATGAGACAAACCTGGATACTCATTATAATCTCCATTCATTTCGTTATGGGCACTACAATCATGTTTGCCACATTGGGCTATGGGCACTACAATCATGTTTGCCATATAATTAATGTTCATCCACGAAATAAGTCAAACTTGGATACTCGTAATAATCTCTATTCTTTTTGTTATGGGCACTACAATAAGTTCTCTGCAATGGGATACACGATACAGATGCTTTGGATTTCCAAGAAATGCTTTTCTTTCCACCATTTTCCTTATAATTAATGTTCATCCTTAAAATGAGACAAACTTGGATACTCACAATAATCTCTATTCTTTTTGTTATAGGAACTACAATCATGTTTTTCGTATTGGGATACACGATACTGGTGCTTTGGATTTGCAGGAAAAGCTTTTTTTTCCTTCATTTTCTTTATAATTAATGTTCACCCGCTAAATGAGTCACACTTGGATACTCATAATAATCTCCTTTTTTTTTGTTATAGGGACTACAATCATATTCTCCCCATTAGGATACACAATTTTGATCTTTTGGTTTTGCAAGAAAAGCCTTTCTTTCAATCATTTTCCTTATAATTAATTTTCATCTGTGAAATGACTCAAACTTGGATACTCATAATAATCTCCACTCTTTTTGTTATGGGCACTATAATCAAGTTCTCCACATGGGGATACACATACTGATACTTTGGATTTGCAAGAAATGCTTTTATTTCCATCATTTTCCTTATAATTAATGTTCATCCTTGAAATCAGACAAACTTGGATAGTCGTAATAATCTCTATTCCTTTTGTTATGGGCAGTACAATCCTGTTCTTCGTGTTAGGATACACGATATTGATGCTTTGCATTCACAACAAAAGCTTTTCTTTTCCCCATTTTCTTTATAATTAATGTTAATGCATGGAATGAGTCAAAGCCATACTGGTAATAATCTCTATTCTTTTTATTATCGGCTCTACAATCCTGTCTCTGCATTGGGATACACGATATTGATGCTTTAAATTTGCCACAAAAGCTTTTCTTTCCACCATTTTCCTTATAATTAATGTCTATCCATGAAATTAGACAAACTTGGATACTCATTATGATCTATATTCTTTTGGTTATGGGTACTGCAATCATGTTATCCACATTTCGATACACGATATTGAAGTTTTGGATTTTCAAGAAAACTTTTTCTTTCCAACATTTTCCTTATAATTAATAGTCATCCATGAAATGAGCCAAATTGGATACTCGTAATAGTCTCCATTTTTTATGGGCAATATTGATACTTTGGATTTGCAAGGAAAGCTTTTCCTTCCACTATTTTTTGTATAATTAATGTTCATCCATGAAATGAGACAAACTTGGATACTCGTAATAATCTCTTTCTTTTTGTTGTAGGCATGACAATCATGTTCTCGGCATTTGGATACACGATATTAATGCTTTTGATTTGCAAGAAAAGCTTTTTTTTCCACCATTTCCTTGTAATCAATGTTCCTTCGTGAAACAAGACAAATTTGGATACTCATTATCATCTCTATTCTTTTTGTTATGGGCACTACAATCATGTTCTCAACATTAGGATACATGATATTGAAGCTTTGTATTTTCAAGAAAACCTATTCTTTCCACCAATTTTCTTATAACAATCGAGTCAAACTTGGATACACATAGTAATCTCCATCCTTTTTGTTATGGGTGCTGTAATCATGTTCTCCAAAGTGGGATACACGATATTAATGCTTTTGATTCGCAAGAAAAGCTTTTCTTACCACCTTTTTTTGTATAATTAAAGTTCATCTGTGAAATGAGATAAACTTGAATGCTCGTAACAATCTCTTTCTTCTTGTTATGGGCACTACAATCATTTTCTTTACTTTTGGATACATGATATTGATGCCTTGGATTTGCATGAAAAGCTTTTCCTTCCACCATTTCCTGATAATGAATATTCCTCCACGAAATAAGACAAACTTAGATACTCATTATCATATCTATTCTTTTTGATATGGGCACTACAATCATGTTCGCAACATTAGGATACATGATATTAAAGCTTTGGATTTTCAAGAAAACCTTTTCTTTCCACCATTATTCTTATAATTAATATTCATCTGTGTAGCAAGTTGAACTTGGATACTCCTAATAATCTCCATCCTTTTTGTTATGGGTACTACAATCATGTTCTCCAAAGTGGGATACATGATATTGATCCTTTGGATTAGCAAGAAAAGCTATTCTTTCCACCCTTTTTTGTATAATTAAAGTTCATCTGTGAAATGAGACAAGCTTAGATACCCATAATAATCTCCTTTTTTTTGTTATGGGCACTACAATCATGCTTTCTGCATTAGGATACACGATATTAAAGCTTTGGATTTGCAAGAAAAGCTTTTTTTTTCCACCATTTTCCTTATAATTAATGTTCATCTGTGAAATGAGTCAAACGTGGATACTCATAATAATCTTCATTCTTTTTTTTATGCAGACTACAATCATGTTCTCCACATTGGGAAACATGATATTGAAGCTTTGGATTTTCAAGAAAACCTTTTCTTTCCACCATTATTCTTATAATTAATATTCATCTGTAAAAT